>JAQIWQ010001302.1:0-11300 GCA_034695825.1 Folsomia inoculata
ATCGATTTCTTTATAGTCAGAACTGTTATCGATTTTGGATAGCAGAAAAGGTGCTTTAATCAGATTTCCTTGTAAATCATCACATCACGATTAATTGCACCACCGAAACGGTGGTACACTTTTGGTTAAGATTACTGAATCTAATATGTCCCATGATAATGGTTATGATGCTCAAATTATGAAGAGAATTCGGCTTGGATTATCGACTTGACTTTTTTTTAACTTCGCATCAGTTCTTGAGATAAATTAACACTCGAAAATAAAGATTTGTTTAGTTCGCATTCATAATGCCATAAATGACAAATAAAATGTTGGAAAGTGCTGGAAAAGTCACAAAGTCAGCCCAAGAAATTCTCGTCACTCTTCACTTTTGGGCCCAAGTGATGCATCACAAAATAAACCTCTACTACATTTTATAGAAATTGTTTTGTATTTGAATGGCATTTAACTACAGCATCTGATTATTACATTATTCTTCAACAAATTCCTTCAACTATATAAAAATAGACCGAGTAAGGTACTTATTTTTTAGAACCTTGTTCCGTCTACTTTTGTACAAATCAGCTAAACTTAAGCAACGGTAAAAGTGACTAAATTATTCTTTTGCGCACCCACATTTGTTTGTACCGTTACATTCGTTGCTGACTTCATCCCCTCATGCGGACCTCCGACATAGGGGTTACTGGTGTACACTGTAAACACCGCCTTGCCACAAGTACTCTTGTACGTGACTGTGCATTCCGTGCATCCCGTCATCACTCCACGACTTTGACAACCGTAAATTACTGACCGCTTTGCCTTTATGTCAGCAACTGGGAGCATATTTTCCGTCCAAACACCTGAAGATCGACTCTGGTCTGCTAACCTTGGAAGAAACATTAAATTTGTAGTAAGACTCGTTGGTTGCTATAGGTTATCTGCATCATGGCAACGGGAACTTACTTGAAATTGTACTTGCTCCTATTCAGTATGACTGCATCGGTTGAACGGGCAGCTCGTTTCGACCATATTCCCAAGTTGCTTGGGTTCCTGGACTCCATAAAAGGACAACCATTTTCCTTGGCTTCTGTAATTAGCTGGGTAACACCCTCAATAGATAGGGACTAGGTAATAATAGGATGCAATGAAGTACATGAAAAATAAGTTCCTGAATATGTAATGTAGTTATTCATACCATTTCGGGAGTATTTGCTAATCAGTAATTAAGAGTTTGAAATTTAATTATTGTAATTTATAATGTATTTAATTTCTTATTTTCTTGTAATAAATTGTAATATGTTGCAGCAGTGAATACTGACTGCGAATATCCGTTACACACAATGATCAATTTTTATCTTATCTCATGTGAGCTGTAAGCTGACATATGTAAGTACTTAATCAGAATCACCTTCAAATGTTAAACCTCAGTGCTGACTGTACTGTACTGGATACGAGCAACCAAAGCTTTATTCGCTGCATACATGTAAGTACAATAAACACACTCATACCTCATACTCACACCTTAATAAATCGGGTACAAATAAAACAACAAAACACCAACACTTTAATAAATCTCCAAAATCATGGTGTCACGGTGTGACATCCTGCAATGCGTAAGTAAAATATTTTATTAAGCTGTGGATGCGAATGTGGTGTCAAGTATTATATGTAGTACTATTTTTGCGCACAACACCCACGCGTTATTAAAATACTGTTCTAATATTATACACAACACTACACTTGTGTATAATATTTATGTAATGTCTATATAATATGTATATAAGTCCTGGCTTCATTGCACAGTGGTTAGAGTATCTATCTCTCTCTGCTAAGGAAGCTGGGACAACATTGGATCGTGGCAGGGGTTTTTGAGAGAGTGACATGGGCGTATCGGGAGCATGCTCTACGAGAATTATTATTATTATTTTATTCCTCTTTGATATGGCCGCAGCCCAATCAATACATAATTTTACATATCATTATCATTGATGCTCTACGAGAATAACCAGCTGCCGAATAGGCAAAAAGTTGGTTCTCAATGGGCGGAGCTCCGATACAACGATGCTATGCCGAATGTCAATATCTGCGTTTTCCAATACTGCCCAGTGATTTAGACTAACGGAACAGCTGTGTGTTGTATTGGCTAATTGTAACTGTTGGAATGAAATCTAACCCACATAATTTCCTTCCCTACACATTTACAGAAAGTCTGAAAGAGCCGACGGCTATTATTTGGACTATAAATACAAACCCTTTATCCCTTGTGTAATTTGTCTTTATTTATTATGTAAATTAGAAAATGTATATTTATTTCATAAATAGGAAGTAAACATTACAATATTTCTTGACGGGAGTTGGTTATGGACAGACCATGGTACAGGGTGGATCACCATTAACGACACATGTCAAAGCTGTGGCGACGCATCCTGCGCAGGTCGGATCTGTTGTTCCACCATCGACACAAGGCGTTGTTGCGACTGGTCCGGTCGTGCACATTCCTGGTGTGAGAGCTAAGCATGTATCTCCAATGCATTCTGCCAAACAGCAGCTTGGCATGCATATTAGGGGGACCGTAACTGGTACTGTTGGGGTAGGAAACGGAATCGGAATCCATTTTCCCTACTTTCAAATGAAAACAAACTGACGAGTACATGAACAAAATGGTGCTTTAAAACAACAGCAGAGTCTGGTCTACAGAATCTAATAGAGTAAAACCCTTGTAAAACGGTACAAATCTTGGCAGAATATGTGACTATTGTTAAATCAATAAATAAAAGATAAATGTGGATATCAAAAACATGCCAATCGCGTAATCAGCCACTGTTGATCAGACCACGGGTGGTAACGGTTTGCAGCGCGTGACAGTCAGACAGACAGAAAGACATTGTAGAATTCAATTATTATGCTTCATTACAGACGGGGAGTAAATATTTAATCGGTGTGATAACACTTGTATATACACACTACAGAGGCTGTTCCATTTCAACCTTTTCGTGTAGATATTTTCTTTGCCCCACGTGAAGTGAAAGTCAACACGGCCCGTTGTGTTGTTATTCAGTTTATATAGAGAACAAATTTTAAATGCAGCTGCTGTGCGTTGACGTAGAGGTACATACTTTCATGGACCGGTAGCATTCAGCTCAGATTACATACGTTAAGAACATTAAGAAACTCGTAACATGTAGGGCATGGAAAGAAACGAAATTTTGTCAATGATTTACAAAAGAATCCGTTCGGTATTAAGCGAAGAGAAGCGTTGGAGTTTATTGATGCATGGACATAATCATCTATTGTTCTGGTAGCTTATTTATTTTGTGATTTGGTAATGTGTTTCGCCATATTGTTGTATGTGTCCGTCTTCCACTCTTTGAGTAGTTAACGTCGGTATTATTATCCCAAATTTTTGCATTAAAGAATGGTTGATAAAGAATGTGGATGGACACTTTGAGCCAAATCCACTTTCATGTTATTTACTTTGGGTTCTCTTAACTCTAGTGTTGGAATAAAATGTTTTCCTATTCTTAGTCTTATCAGTAAGTTTCCTTGTCTTTGCCATACAGAGCTAAAGTACTGAATCGTCATTGTATGCCCAAATTCTAGATCAAACACCATCAATAGTTTGCCATTTTATTGTCATCAGCTCATCAAACGATTATTTGCACATAATTGTTTGAATAAAAAATTGTTCTCCAACATCAATGTCATTTAAAGTCCGCAATGAACATGTTACGTTCTACAGGTTTTCTGGCAGCTATTTTACACCAAATCGGTGTGGTTGTTTCCATGTCACCCGAGAATATTATAAATTTTCTACAAGAAAAGAGTTGTGCTGTACACGTAGCAAATTTTGAGCACATGAAAAATAAAAGTTATATCCAAAACAAAAAGACAGATCACAACCACGAGGATAGAATTGAATCCATCAAATTAATCTTGGAATCAGCCAACGGCAACTACATGGACCATTCTTTTACCCACCCAAGCCTTTGGGGCTATCCAAAATCTAGTCCATCTATAAATGTTCCGAGTCTTCACTACAAAATATCCGGATGCGTCAGTTTTCTTGTTATAAAACCAACACGTTTTGGCCAAATATTGAAGGCTATTGAAGGCTCTGGATATTTCCTGGAACCAGACACGTTATTTGTGGTGTATTTATCATTGGATCAATACATGTTGGCTAAGAAACAACTCGTTTCTAAACGAATTGGATCAATGTCATTGTCGTCGTCAGAATTTGAACGTCTCATGCTTTCAGATGTCACAATTGTGTTCCTTATAGATATTCGGAGCAAACGGAGGGAGCATTCAGAGGTTGATGTGGGATTATTTTGTTACGTTTGCCAGGAAAAGTTGCATAAGTTTAAATTTATTTGGGGAAAGAAAATGGTTGCAAATGTTTTCAAACAATACAGACAACTAAACAATGACTTTTTTGGTGCGGATGTGGCTGTAGAAAAGCAGTGGTGGAATGAAAGATTGAAATGTATTCCATTCAAACACAAGAGAATAGGGGACAGCTTTACGTGTCAACCTCATGGAAAAATTATTGTAAATCTGTTAATGAGCAGGTACAACTTTTCTGCCATATTTCCAGATCTGGACAAAGTGTCTTTCGCCTTTACATTTTCCAATCCGTATTTTGGATCTGAATTTCCTACAATTATTCTAGGAGGTCCTTACAGTCGACCGACTCCTTTCAATTATTCAAAGTCATTCTTTTACAATAGTTCGACGGATCGACTTTTCTACTGTGTGAGTAAATACAACGCTTCTCATGTGCCTAAGGTGGAACTACTAGCCTCACTTGTTCAGCCTTTCCAGCCATCAGTATGGATAGCGTTATCTATCAGTACTGCTCTCGTCATGATTCTTTTAAGGCCGAGAGATGCAATTGGATTTCTATCCGTTATTGTGGGACAGGGATACTATAAATTAAATCCGGGGCACGCTGAGAATTTCCGCAATGGTTTGCTAATATTTTGGACTTTATTAATCGCTACATCAATCAGTTTCCTGTATAATGGACTCTTGACGGCAGAGTTGGTTATTCCAGTACGGGATATAACGATTAAAAGTTTCAAAGAACTTATTCTTAAGGGGTTCAAGATTGGTTATATGGACAATTTCAATCTATCGGGTGGAATGGAATGGTACAAGGAGAATTTTATTCGAAATGACATCCTGGACCGGATAAACACATCATTCATAAGTATCCCGGTTGATGATAAAATTTATGGGAAGCTTGTCGACATGGCGGGAGAGTTGGCTATTTTCAGAGAGGAAATTGAAATTGAAGCGACTCTGCCAAAAATACAAGAGGAAGCATGGAAACGGAAAAAGAATGTGAAATGCCACATGGTTGGAGAACCATTGTATTCAAAACCTGGGATGGTGACTTACAGCACAATTTTCTTGTTTCACAAGTCGTCTGCCTTTCTAAGCACAATGACTCAGGTGATGGAGGCAGGGATATTGAATGAATTGACTAAAATTATGATTTGGCAAAGGAGCAAATTGCAACCAAAACAAGGGCCGTTGGAGTTGGAAAAGGGTGCATTTAAACCGTCACAGCTGTCGACACAAAATAAAATATCTGTCGTTTTCATTGCCCTGGGAATAGGATTGGGATGGTCAATGTTGAGCTTCTGGGGAGAAATATTTTTGTGGAGTATTGTCAGATATCGACAAAGAATGGAGATGAATATGTGTTAGTAGATTGTTTGCTTATCATTTTCTAATGCGGTTTGGTTATTGCATCACCATGCGGAATCCTAGACAAGAGTGAATACTTGAGTTACCATTGAATGCTCTCCTTCCCGGTGGAACAGCACCCTTGTGTCATCCATAGACTAAATATATAAATAGACTGGTAATGCAATAGAGAAAGTTGTCTTCGTCTCAAACTTGCCCTTAATTTCTGACTAATACAACTCTTTCTATTGGATACGTACTTCCCAACACAAGTGGAGCAGGGTGATAACTGGCTGCTTACAAAGCTATTTCATTGGATGCTTACAAAGAGCTTGAATTGACTGAAGCCGTCTTTTTGAACGGCCTTTTTTCAGACAGATTTCTCAGTTGCATTACCAGTCTATTTATATACAAGCCGGGTCGGGCCCGTCAAGACGGGCCTAGAGGGGGTGTGGTTGGTCGTAGGGTACGTGTCTTTATTGAATAATTGGAATGGCAAGTCTTGGCCATTTCACACCGGCTTGTAAACCAAAATGGTTCTGCATGCGCCATCTGGCGAAGGATATCTCAACTTAACCCCGGGTACTGTGTCACGTGGTCTCAAACCACATTTAACAAACTCCGATTGTTATTGCGATATGATACAATCACCGATAAGCAAATTACCCCTCGATAAGCGCATGACGCCTCGATAAGCACATGACGCTAGATAATCAGATGGCCCCCCAACTCCAGATAAGCACATGACCCCTCGATAACACATGACCCCTAGATAAGCACGTGACCCCTCGATGAGCGCATGATCCCTCGATAAGCGCAGGACCCCTCAATAAGCACATTCCCCCGATAAGCACATCACATCTCGATAAGCTCAGTCCCCTACCAATTCCCCCTTCTTTCAGCACCGGGGTGACACGCCATCCGGCAGAGAGTATCTCAACTTACCCCCAGTATCTCAACATACCCCGGGGTAATGTGAGTCACGTGGTTTCACCAACCGCCACATTCAACGGTGGTCACACACGCACACACACACGCACGCACGCACGCACGTACACACACGTCTTTTCTAGGGGAGATTTAGTCTATGTGTGTTGTCCAATGAATCTTTCAGCTTAACACCTTATTGTGAACAATACATAAATTGAAATTTATGGTTTTGATAAGTGTCAAAAGCCAGATATGATTAATAAATCCAATAGCCATGAATAATTATTACCGAAATCAATTAGAGAAAGCTCGTATGGGTTGTATAAGTACTAAATCTATATGTGCAAAAATATGAAAGAAAAATCGGAATGAATAATTAAAAGAGTAATACAAAGGATGAAAAAGTTTTGGGTGAATCTCATTATGATATTGTGAAAAGGCGCTAAAAATAAACAATAGATGGTATAAAAAATGTTGAGTGTATTTATATGAGTAAATCTTATCTGAATACACTATATAATGAATTTATGTAAACATTGTAACAATGCCAAACTAATTTAATTTTGGCATTCTGGTCATCATGCAATACTTGTGTCCAATAGTCAAAAGTCATGTCTGGTTATATCATACTTAGAAATAGCAAACACCCAACCTGGCTGGCAATATCACGTTACGGTTTTTTAAACCGAAACTGCAGTGAGTCAGTATAAGAGTTGACTATCGTAAATAGATGAGATTAAGTTATAATTCAGTCACATTCGTGATGCACGCACTTTAGAAACCCTACCGAGAAGCCAATAGTAAAACTAAAACTAGCTAAAAGCACAGCTCCAAAAACACTTTCTTTGTCGTTTGTTCGTATCAGTAAGTGAATCGCATAGACAAACCCAGCAAATGCAAATACTTGAACAGCAAAAATCATTTTGCATATTACTCTAAAAGCCCAAATGCTTTGCTCGACTTTGTCAATCCCAACTGTTAAATCATTACTTGATGTGTGACCATAAGGAAATGCAAATAACAGATCTGTATACTTGGATAAATCGGCATAAACATCAGCTTCAGCTTTGATACAGTAGACACCGCCAAAGGAAAGGATGCCGCATACTAATTCTAACCCATTCTTGTCTTTGCAAATTAACGGGGACCCCGAATCTCCATTGCATCCCCCAGCTATCTTGGAATTTGTGCAGAACTGCTTGTTGTTGAATATATTAGGCCATGACCTTTTGCAGGTTTATCTATCTGCAATGGGTACTTGAACTTGAAACAGTTTTCCATTATCACAAATTGGACTTTGTGTGACTCCGTGCGGTATGAAACCCGGGCTGGGTAGTTTTGCAAGGCTCACAGTTGGAGAAGGGATTAGTGCAGATGACAGTTGTAGAATGGCAATATCATTCTCTAGTTTGTTGCTGCAAAATTGAATAAAAAATTAAGATATTTTGTCCCCTAAATGCTAAAATGTAATAAAAAAAATCATACTGCTTATAATTTTCGTGCTTTCGAAACCCAGTAACATTCACAAATTGGCAGAGGTCCCCACTTTCTTTGAATTGGTTGGTTTCAAAATCCAAAAAAATTGGCCGAATACACCCAGCAACTATGCGAAACATTTCTGGTGGTTGGAAACTGTTGGTATCATTGTTGTAGATGCAATGAGCAGCCGTAAGAATTTCAGTGAGGGAAATAATGACACCACCACATTCAAGATGTTGAAGTTGATGAGATGTTGGTTTAGAAAATATTCTAACCATGAAGGGGTATTTGGCCGCGTCAGTGACTGCATATTCTGATTCAATAATTGGTGAAAGATGTGAGACAGGAATAATTATGGCATGAGCCAGTACTTCTGCAATACAAGAAAACAATGTTAAACGATTTTAGTTTAGTATAACTTTTTGTAGGTAGTGTTTATACCTGCCATAATAATGAATATGAATAGAAATATATTAATCCGGCATTGTGTGGGACCGGCCATTCTATGATTGAAGCCTGATATTTATTTAGATAATTGTTTGTTCCGCTTAGATCAGTGTCCAGTGTCTTTTTAAGGAATATTAACAAGGAACAAGTCAATTTTAATGTCGTACTCTCGGAAAAGCTATGATGGATGATATAAATATGACAAACCTGACCAACCGACTCCAAATCTTTTACTGCAGTACAGTACATTACAAGGCATTACAACGTTATGCCTGATAAGCGAAATAAACAGATAACGTGTATGACCAGAGTTGAACTTCCTTGTTGGCTTTTTATAATTGAAAACTCGGAACCCTTTCCTTTACCATACATATTTATCTTTTGTTATTCTTGTTCTTTATTTATACAAATAGCAAATGTTCCTCCAGATATATATTTACTTGGTACAAATAAGGATGTTGCAATCAAATAAGAATTATTGATGCATTCGTATGTGTATGTCTTCTTAGTAATAATCATCGACATTAATGTTTCCGTGTTCAGTCGTTAATCAAAGCTAGGACAATGATCAATGTGCAAAACCATATTATACATAAGATTGATTGATTGAACCCAATCGAATCAAAATTTCAGGCAGGTATTTTCAAATTTATAAAATTTTGCATTTGAATAGGATTCCTGACAAATTTTTTCTTTCTTTCGCGTAATCTACGTGTCATTTAGATGGGTGGAAGTAGTAGTAAAGAGTTGAAAGAATCAGGACGACATGCGAAGACAACTGAAGGTAGTATAAAATCGTGGAGTCCAAATGTTGGCGCGTATGCCGCAGCAGTTGCCCCCATAGTATATGCTGCTGGTGAGGCAGCCGGATCCGCTGTTGCCAAAGCTATTTCGTCAGGAGGTGACATCTGGTCGTCCGGGATTGTCGCCGCCACTGGAACCGTGTTAACAGCGAAAGGATTCTTTAGCTGCGTTGTAACTGATTCTGAGAAGAAAAAGGAGAAAGCTATCGTCAATCGACTGTAAATTTTGGCGACTGTCTCCTCTAATTTGTTCCACACCAAAAATATCTATCACCAATCACTATAGATCAGTCAGTAGTATATCCAATTCTTAGAACTATACCAGCTCATCAAATGCTTACATCTTCTTCTAAACGTTCCATTAACAAAATACGCATCAGTAAAGTTATAAATAAAGCTCATAAAAACCAATTCATATCAAAACAAACTTCATCATATCACATAAATACTGAAGCATAAATCTAAATCAATCCCTTTCACTCAATGCATATTCCAATCCAACTCAATAATCTGCAAGACAAAATGAAAGTTTCTATACAAAACAAATGCAATCACCACCTTTTTCCTTCGTGGAAGTTGACCCACCTTGACCTGACCTTCTGGATAAAAATTGGTTTCGGAAGGGATTTGGTTTCTTGTCTCCGGCATATAGCGACGCGGCAGTAGCAACCGAACCCTCTTCTTTTGGCTTCTTATTTTTCCCGTGACCCTTACTTTTCTCTTCTTTTGATTGAGTCTCGTGAAATCCAGACTGAGCCAAAGCTATCTGCTGTTGTCCCTGAACTTCAGATTCAATAAACTCCATTAAATAATCCAGGCAACTTCGTGGGGGAGTTTCTAATTTTCCATCCTTCTTGGCTAGTGGACTCCTCTGCCATGCTCTGACTAAATATTTGTAGCTTTTTCAAACATCATAACCTTCTTCAAGGTCAATTTTCCTATTGTTTTTATTGGAGGCTGGGAATTTTTAGGTAGCCACTGACTTTTCGTTACAATTTGACCTTGAAAAAAATCAGGGTACAAACTATTCAAATAAAGGTTCTCCTTGAAAGCATTTTCCCCTTTTTTCAGATCCGAAGGTGACGTCAACTTTGGAACCCTCCTGGCACACCTCAAGACCAATCCCAAACTTATGTTTGTCATACGCAACACACTTGCCACAGATGTCTTAATTTTTTTAGCCACTTATTCTGCACTAATTCGTTAATCTTTTTCTGTGATCGATCGCACTTTCTCCCTATTGCTTAACATTGTCGGAATTCATGTTGATCGCAATCATCTAATATCTCTGGAACAACTATATGAATTTTAATGAAATTTTGGGAGAGTAATGACAACATTTATCTCTCAACATGCCAAGAATTTCCGGCTTAAAAATGTTTCGTTTTCGAGATATGATAAGTTGAAGACGCGACAGGACTCTTGAAATGACCTACGTATTTTAACTGTCAACCTTGTGGCATTGTAGATAGTGGTATTATTGTAAAACTAGCGATCGAAAGAATTTTTATTAATTCGCAACTTCTGAATTCTGAGTTTAATATTTATTTGATTAGTCCACACCTTCAAACCGATAAAATCTTTTAATTCTGCTTATGAGAATAAGTACAAAGTAAAATTAACCGTTGTGATATTGTTGAAAGGGCTCGTCTTTAACCAATTGTTCTAACGTAAGAATTAACTGCATTCAGGATTTTGGAACTTCCAACATTCAGTATTAAGACCCAGCTCCACTTTTTACCCGCCCTCTCTCAACTCCTACATTTTCAATACTAATCAATGTATGACAATTTTCAGGAAAATTGTTATAACTCGGTCTTCGTACCACCTCCTGATGATTTTGAGGTGGCAATGGAGAACTAAATAAATTGTCTAACTTTTTGTAAAACGAATTTTGAAATTATGTCTCTGTTGATTAAATATCTGAGAGTAAACACAAGCCATAATTTTCGACACCTTTTAATTTCT
>JAQIWQ010001303.1:0-11296 GCA_034695825.1 Folsomia inoculata
GAGCTACCACACTCTTTGAAGTACATTCTGCAATCTCCAGCTTTTCCAGCATTTTCAGCCTCCAGGTATTCGGATAGATGACTGTCACGAAAGGCGGATCGACTGATACTGTTGCACGCATTCCAAATAATCAAGAGTTAATTAAACCATACCCATCATCTTTTACTCTCTAGGGACTTTACTCAATTTCCCCAACTTTGTTCCATACTTTTGTTTGTGCAAATCATTAACAAAGATGAGAAAGAAGTTTAAAAGTTTGTCCGTTCTAATAACCCGTAATGTTTAGTAGTCTACGTACTTACCTCAACAGTAACGTAAGTGTTTCCCCCAGAAGGCCATAGCCAAAATGCTGCATCGGAAATTCATGAGTTTCGCAAATAGTGCGAAGGAAACAGGGTTTTCCACCAAGACCGAATGCTTCCAATAATTTCTCTACATTTGGAATGAGAGCAGCTCGTTCTGCTCTAAAGGTTGCTTCATTCAATCTCGAACTTTGTTTTCTAGCACTTCCCTGATGGGCATCCCGTTCTGTTGATTTCTGCTCCAACAGTTTCTCGACGCTACGTTTCTGGATGAAATGTCCGCCGGGAAAAAGTGGTCCATAGAATGGTGACGAAGGATAAGGAGAAAGTTCTTCAGAAGGTGGTGGCGATATTTTCAGCTTGTCAAAGAACACTGATGAAAAATCACGACGTAATATTATAATTGACTAGCATATTACAAAAAATACAATGCATGAATGTTTGTATTAAGTACATACGTAATATGTATTACCTACCCGAGATTGGGACCGAGAATTTGCAGCTGGCACCCATCCATTTTGGAAGGTGTGGTATTCTTGTTTTGAACTGCGGAACAAGAATGAGGATAATGTGATTAAGTCCAAATGGGGCATGTGGTGGGGGTGGTTCTGCCGACGGAGAAGGTCCCACAGGTGTGTTTTGTGGGGGTGGATTTGGTAAAATCGATCCTAAAAGTCGTACGTCTTTTATTTTTTCATTCTTACTTTCTACACATTTATTACCTGGGAGTGCGGTATTTGCAGCTCCTCCTTGGCCTCGACCACCCCCTTCTCCTGCTCTTCCTGTGGGTGGTTTTGCCTTTGAAGGAGAGGGCAGTTTAGATGGAAGGCCTGGTTCGTTATCGTCCGCAATTGTTACCGGCAGAATTAGTTGCAGGAAGCAAAATAACAACTTGGCTTGCATTTTTCGTGATATGGTTATTAGTCTTGAGCCTTGCGTCTCGGCTGTACTGATTCAAGACAAGAAAAACTACGCAAATGTGGATAGAATATGTTATGTTTAAAATGTTACATTAACGGGAGTTATTAAAGTGTCCAACGTTATCTGAAATAGCATCAAATTATTTTGTCATTTGTGAACACTTTAACTTGACTCGCTCATACATACATAACATAGCATAACAGGTTCCGTTAACGATAAACCAACTGTGCGTGTAGGGCTATGAAAAAGAAAAAAGTTGCATTATTATGCTGGTACATGTAGAAACTTTTGTCAGTAATTTCGGAGGGTGAGGATGCACGAATATGAAGACAAAAATTTATACGATTATTTTTATTTATAAATCCAGCAAATTCAAGACCCAGAGACGTTCCAAACGAATCTTAATCCCCCTCTGAAATTACCATTTTTGTATTCATACGCAATTTTATTAAGTTGTTGGGCATTTATGAGGAATGGTTATTGTTTTCTGGATGCGTGGTCCAAGTTACCTTTTCATATTAAACCCACTACCTAAATCCCATTAGCCATTGTCATTATGCAAATAGCGACTACCTATTCGAGCATAAATGCTATTTCTTTTCATAATGAACCTGGACGAAATAGGTGGTAGAAGCGTGGTCTTAGTGGGATACAGTTAGAACCTGCTCTCATTGTAGGTTTGTTTTATAAAAGGTGGATGGATGCAACGTGAGAATAAAGTGCACCATGTACCGGTATAATAAGGTACTTTACGGAAATGCTTTGTTTTTAAAGAAAATATACCCTATTTATGTCTTATATATGTGAAATAATGTTTCCTAATTTTTCACTCCGTTTGCTTATTTTTTTCCCTGTTCTATACATTTCATGAATGCGCAATTTCATTATTTCGAGTGGTTTCGCTTCACACTAAAAAGATTTTCGTGTTCTTTGTCAATTCCATTCCCCTTGCAAATTCAACGGCTTGTGATTGATACTTGGTTTGAAATATGCGATGGCATTTGTTTTATTCAACATTTTCTTCAAATGATGGCAATTTGATGCATATTACTGAATAGATTTCCCAATTTCATACGACGACACAATGTAGAACTCATGATTTACATGTAGATGTTTTTATGACTCGTTTCGTTTGATGTTTCATTTTCAAAGTGGTATTTATTTTTTAAAACCACATAACTTTGCACTATTGCATGTACCACAATCCAAATTCAAATCCCACAGATGTAACAGAACATGTCAGTACTTTGGAAGATAACGATAAGTCAGAGAAGCAAACAGCTGCATCTCTTTCTTCGGATTAGAGATTGATCCCAACCATCCATCCTGTGGAAGGGTTTTGTTTCCCACAATTCTGAATGCTGTGTGGATGAATACCACACAAAACCTTGGCTAAGGTCCATTTTCCCTTCACGCAATCACACCACAAGGATTTAGTAAAGACGCATTGATATCGTGTATCGTTTACCTAGTAAGGAAAGTACAGAATGAATACAGCGTACAAGATCTCAGTCTCGATTCTGCCACTGCACTGACTGTTGAAATGCTGTAATGGATGAAGGTAGAAATGTACGTATTATCTTTATGTGGTGTAGCTTAATATTCCTGACTGGTACTGAATTGACTGTTGCACTGATAACATGAAGGAGAAATCCTTTTCGAAAAATAGGAACTGTACTATAGTGTACTGAACTGTACTACTGTTGCAACATTGCTCCATTTTTTAAGACATCGATAAAGAAATATCGCTTCATGAAAATGGGTGAATTGTTTGCAAAAGGGTTACAAAAACCGGGACGGAAGCACATATATTTTGAATAGATGGGATGGATGTATAGCTGCCGGGTAGATTTGCCTGATGCATTTTCGATTAAACCCATCCTGAATAGCTGAAGAGTTCCATTCCGTACATAAATACATCCAAGAGCAAAAATACATCTCCTGTGTCAGAGCTTCAGAGTTGTAGCCTGAGTTTCGAGAAGGAGAAATCCGAGAAAGGAATCTCGCTTTCTCCGTCCGCTTTCCCTGAAGAGTAGGCTGTATATATGAACCCAGGTCTGGCTCTAGCCTGCCTCAGTTGTAACAACTTTCTCTCCTTGAAAACATCTACTTTGCTCTGGTACTCTTTGTGGGATTTCTCACGCGTCACGTTTCAACTATTATACACATCAAAATTAACATCACTCCCTCACTCTTCATTTCATCTAGTGGAGAGCAATGCTGTGAACATTATAATTACTGTTACATTCAGTCTTGTACACTAAAATCACAAACAAGCAGAACAGTGTCCAACATTAATTTGATTTGATATTTCACCAGACCAAAGCGACCTGACCTGATCAAACCAACAACCAACCACAGGTTGTTACGTTTGCCTGGATCTAGAGTTTTGGAACTGTAACACTAACAACTCAGTGGTGTAGTTGACATCCCTCTGTTTATAATACCATTGTCATATCCATATCTATAATTCCAATCTCTTTGTGCTCCATTTGCTTGTCTTGGCCCCTCTCTTACACCATGACTGAGTAATCCGATAGAGTGGAATGGAATAACATAACAATAGCGAACAGAGACACATTCATTCATGTGAACATTGTTTGTTCTTGTTCGTATTAGGAGCAGAAGCAAATCAGTTTCAAGGATTTTCTGGACTTTACCTGTTTGACACATTGTATTCCATCTGGAAATACCAAGAATTTCCAATACAATCATAAATTCTTTCTTGTATTGATGGATTGACTGATGTTTCATTATAGAAAGAGGAAAGCTACTTTCTCTTTTAAGGCTTCTGGAGAAAGTCAGTTACATTGAAAACAAACATAACAGATCCATCTGAAAGCAAACAACAGAAATCGACCCGAGTATTGTAGACTCTAGACAAACATATTTATTTATTGATTTAACTTTCAGAAACATTGAGAATACTGAACAAGATACCTGCATTAGTTTAATTGATTCGGAGAAAGGTTTTCACCGAATTGTTTCTCTACTTTTCACTCTCTTCTAATACGATCTAATAAGCGAACGAGTAGCGAACTGAAGCAAAGTAATGTGAGACATACCACACCACCACCCGGAGAAAGTAACAAAGGAAAAGAAAACAAAACTCAGTAAAATGTGAGTATAATCCATACGCACGCTTTGGTAGAGAGAAAGTTCAATAATATCCAATAAAAAGGAAAGAGAAATCATCTTATTTTCTCCAACCTACTTGATTTCACTGCGGGTTTGAAAGAGTCGGTCTGTCGGTGACTGGGATAAATTTTATTAGAAGAGGAAAGTGAGTAAAATAAAAAAAAACTAATGATCCACTATCTTTTGCTCCTTCGGCCGATAAACCTGCAGGACTGCTTATCAAACTCGCCTTCTCCACCTCCTAGAAGAAGTTATTATTACCACAATCACCAACTACAACAACCATGCTGCGGTAAAAAGCTGTCCCACTATAATTCTTCTTATAAGGAAGCTAACCAAAGATTTTATACCACCAACACCAACTCGCTTGCTTTAAATTCCACCACCTCCACATCATCCACACCTTGGCCAAGTCAAGTGCAAGATTGTTGGCTGTGCAGTTACAATCAGAGACGACCTAGAGAGCTGTCGTCTCAATCTGCTGGAAAATCTCATTCACTGGTTAAATCCGACTGTGCAGAACTTGGTAGTGGCAATATCAATAACAATAATAATAATTACATCTACCATTCTACAGCTTCTGGTGGGGTAGTTGTAGTGAAGAGGGGTTATACGTGTCAAGAGGAACGCCGACTACGACCAACTACTACAGCAAAGGGTGAGACGATTGAGACATTTTCTCATCCACTCTCATCATCTCATAATAAACAGGAGAACATTAAATCCAACTCAAAGTGGGCTAGAAAGTTGAAATCTTCTTCCAAGAAGGTAAACGAAGACTCTTTCACCAAAACGTCAAAAGAGGTCCCAGATAATACAAATCCAAATCGAAATAAAAGCAGAATATGCAAATTCTGGAATCACATCTCTTTTCAAACTAAAACCAATCCTGTTGGCACACAAAGTTATAGCAGTAAAAATATCTGCCACAATTCCACTGTTGATAAAAGAATTGAAGAACCATCTTCACCCGCAGCAGCAGTGGTGGTGAAAGCAACCTTAGCGTCTTCAACAAGTCACTCCAAACAGAATCATCATGAGAGGTTTAAAAAGTTTCTCAGATTTTGTGCCAGTGGTTTTAGACGGATAAAGTGAAAAGTTTGCATAAGAGCTGAGGAGATAAAACGAAAATACATATAAAGCTACCCCTCCACCAGTCCTAACTTTACTACTCATTTCACACCGAGTATATAATAATAATAAAAGTCTTTTAACAAATTGAAATGTCAACGGAATCTACCCCAATCTTACAAAGTACTCCAAAGTAAAAATAAACTCCAACTTTTTACTAAACAAGGCAAATCTTTGGAAAAAATTTGAAATGAAATGAAATGGAATGGTATAGATATAAAATAAAATTGGGGTGGCAGATGAAATGAGCATATTTTGAAAGAAGAAGATACGACTATACTAAACTAAATAGGACAGTACTTACTTTTTAATGTTAAAGCAAATGCCGAAACTCTGAATGTATCAAACTAAACATATAAAAACTGAAGAATAGTTTGACATCATTAAAACGTTCCAAACTCCAACTACTTAAAACTTCCGTTCCTTCTTCCAACCAACCCAAGAAAGAAGAGACAGTCTTTGCAAGAAAGGATGAAACATAAATCCATCGTTTCAGAGACACATTTCCCTACCAAAATTGATCTGGTGGACGCAGAATGTTTGAAACTACTTTTGCACTACTTTGCACTTAAAATTACCAAAGTCGTTTTCTTGTGTGTGATCTGCATGATTCTTCCTAGACAAGTGATTTATTGCTACCAGTTTGCATTGTGAAGTGGATAGGGACAAAGTTTTCACGAGCTTTTGACTGCTGCCCATGATGATTCCATGCAGCAAGCATGTAATTCCTTCTTATCAATTTTACTCCTCCTTCAGATGAGATGAGACTGGCTGGATAAAAATCAATTCTTTGTCGCCAAATGTTACTTAAAAAATAGAGTGTTTGCTTTTATCAACCAACCATAAAAAAGCCAACTATGTATTAAAAAAATCAACCAACCCTGGTAGTCAACTTTACTTAATACCTTGCTTGGCGTTGGCGTTGGCAGCCCGTCCAGGCTCATTTTCTGCACAATGATTTGATGTGCAAGAGTTTAATCCAAAACTTTTTTCCACCGTGTTGATGTATACATATAGTAAAGAGCAGAGAAAAACACTTAATTTCGCTACAACATTAATCTTCATAAATCAAAACATAAATTGCCTACCGCTCCCCTAACACTACGGCCCATGCATCAAAGTGCATTGCGTATATAGCGTCTAATATATGTACATACCAAACATCATCTATCATAACACTTATAGCCACGTTGTTGAATATTTTTATTATTCTTCAACAATCTTAAAATCAGACAGGATGGAACATTTATCGGAAGAAAAAAAGTCAGACCTGATTTGATTGAGTTGTTTTACATAATTGATCACGAAATAGTGGGCACGTGAAATGACTTTACTTTAAACTCAACCTGACTATAAGGAATAATCATAAAATAGACAAGAATTGAAGCTGTTAAGACCAGAGACAATGCAATGTCCAGTGAGTTAAACTACATTATGCTTCTATGAACGTCTTGTTCTTTCTTGACATGACTCGCCTCTGCAGATAATAAACGATTATTACCTCAAACATTTAATAACAAGCAGCACTACCACTTAACTTTAACACGAAACACAACTATCATCAACAGAATAAATAATCGTTTACAATGATCATTATAATTGTCTAAACGCCACGAGGCTCAGACAAGTTATGGGAGTTACCCCAAGTGGAGAGGACAAGCAGATACCAATTTGTTGGCAGAAGAGCCCTCAAGCCATTACAAAAGAACCAGAAGGAGATGGACTTAACACAGTATCGGCTGAAGCGTTAAATCACTCGATTCTTCATCAAACGGAAAGGTGCATAATGCCAAAAGTCTCTTGGACTTCAACTCATGAGGGTGAATTAGAAGAAACAAAATCAACCAAATTAGCAGCTTCACCTCCTCCGAGTAGCAGTAGAATGCATCTCGGCATTTTAAATGTGCTTCACCCAGAACGAGATAAAGAGGAGAAAGACTTTGGTAGCAGTCTCAACGATGGAGACGGTAACAATTATTGTGGAGAAAGTTCTGCCGGTGGTGGTTGTATTAAAACTATTTGTGAATCGAAGAGAAAGTCTTTTGACTTTCCTTACTCTAACCTTAAAGAGATGGAAAAGTGTTTCAACTCTAAGCAGCCTGAAGTTGAGGGAAGAATGAAACAGCAGGGTCCTCTTAAAAATTTTGGAAAGAAAAGGAATAATTATGAGAAAAAACTTTTACCCTCGACCTCACCCACGCCAAGGTGGACCCTATATGTTCGCTTTGTTGTTTCTCTACTCAAGTTTTTTCTCCTCCTAAGTGTTCTTTCTCTGCTTGCGGGAACATTGTGGTGGTTTCATGAGCGTCTCTCAGTTTTGGAAAGTGTGGTGGTGATGAACAGGGTTGGTGTTGTTCATCCGGGCAAAGTAAATGCCCGGGAGCCAGGACCAGACTTAGACGAAGAACACAAGAGCCTTCCTCCTTTCCCTGGCAATGTCGATGGCAATGATGGTGGTGGTGGCTTTGTAATAAATGAAGTTGAAAATGGAAAGAGTGTGTCCAGTTTTGGAGAAAGTCGTCACAGTGGTCAACCACCGCTACTGCCACATCAGAATGACCAATTTATGGGAGGAGGTACTGCTGGAGAGAAAATAAGGGTATGTCCAATGTCTACCTGTCAGTGCTTGCTGCTACATTGATTTTCATTTCCTCTGTGAAAAGTTATTTCCTCTTGGATTTTAGTTCAGTTCTTGTCACAAATTACAAGTCAGTCAGGTTCAGTCCGAGTTTGTGTCACCAGTTTGTTGTAATGGATGGAACAGATAATGTCAATTTTATCAACCAAAATATTTCTACCAAATGTTTGATCGATTGATTGTCTTTGTTCATTTGTCATTAACCCGATCTCTATAAGATTGGAAAGAATTGACATTTCAAACTCTTAACCACCAGTTTTATACTGTTAATATTTCTATAATAAATAATAGTACAGAAGTGTAAGAATTGTATCATATCATGTACATGTTTTGGTGAAAGAAGAAATATTTAATAATATTGGAGATTTCAGTTACATAACGCTGTCAGTAGATTCTGACAGAGTTCAGAAATTAACATTAAAAATAGATTGTTTCGAAATTTGTTTTTAGCCGTTTAAAATGTGTTTATAGTTTAGACACTAAATATAATGTTTAAATCCTTCTTTCTAGGCTAGATATTATAGGGGACATTAAATTCAAATCTGTTAGCTTTCCACTGAAACATTTTAGATTTACGCAACATTCTAGTCGGATAAAAGATCAATCCCAACCAACCAAGCAAATGACTAATATTTCTTCTTGGTATACCTTTAGTAAGGTCCCAGTAACTGTACGGCGAAAGTTTTGCTTTAAATTGGTAGTAAGAGTACATATTATTACGACATAAACAAACACATGATAGAACGATGATGTAAGCAAGTCGAAATTTCTTCCCCTGATCTCAACTCTTGTTCGTCAGAAATCCGCCCATCCATACCCATGAGACCATGGATAAATAGATTCCAATCTGGAAAGTAAACTTCGATCATTCGCCCAAACACTCCAGAAACTGTCTAGTAAAGTTACTCATGGGATCTTTCTTGGTAGGAATGATGTCTATTTGGTGATGTGGGATGCTACCGTAGTACTAGATCCGACTTTAAATGTCAAGTTTACTGTACATAGCGTGTCGCAAGCTCTATATAATATTTGGTCGTAGGTCGAACTCTGAATATTTCCTCGGTTGAAAGCTTGGAAGTTAGCTGATACAGTAGTAGTCGATATTTCTGCATCATTGTTGGTTTCAAGCTTTGACAGGAACATGACATCCGCTTGAATATCGAACCATTCGATCTAGAGAAAGTTATTTAAACGAATAATACCTTAGGCACCTCCCATTTCTAATCTGCTCAAGTTTATACGAGCAACATATTTATTTTCCCTACTTGAACAACATTTTCACTAAAAGGCTTTTCAGGATTGGAAAAGAAGATTGAAATTGAAAACGAGTGAGCAATAGACTTGGGAGAAAGGATGGATTACCCGTTTAGTTCAGTCGTGCCTAAAAATTCACTTTATTGTTGTCACATCGTTTTGAAATTTAAACGAAAATTGTATAACAACAATTTCCGGGTGATTTCCCATATTAAATTGGTACTGAAAAATGTTGTATAGTGAAAGGACAAGATGACACTTGTGAATTAATGTCAATCATCAAGCGTTTGTTGAAGTATCCAGGATAAAAACGCTCATAATCAATTTTTATACCACAAACACAAGATGAAGTCCTTGAAACCGTTTTATTACGAATCAAACCAAGCAGTTCAAACTTTCATTTCATAACCCAATATTTGCATTTGTAGATTGATGATGGATTCTTGTCAATTAGCATTTATTTGCCATAAGCTTCAATTAGTTTATTCTTTTATTCAGTTCTAACTGATGAAACTGTATATGCCAGGCATGAGCTTTCTATTAGACGTGCATGAATGAATGAGTTTATCTATCCTTTGTTTGGATACATTCCTACAAATGGCAAATTGCTGATTCACTCTCAACCCTACAGATTGTGAAGTCAACCATCACATCCCTGTTCGCCTTTTTTAATTGTTTGAATAAACAATGTACACATTTGTATGCTTATCGATGAGTGGATGCGTAGCCTCGGCTTGAGAAATGGAAAATGATTCGGAGAGTGATAATCAACAAACAAAATTTAACATGTGCCGAGCAATATTTGCCCAGGGACTTAATTAGGAGTTGTGAAATCAGTATATACACTCATTACCAGTCAACTAACCCACAGTAATATTTACGATATCATTCGTTCAGACCATGCCAGACCACTCTTGGGAACTGAAATGTAATATGAGCATGCAGTTGCTCGATTGATTGCAAATGGAATGATTTATGAGATTTCTCCATTGTTTCATCCTAAATGAATACACACATCAAAGTCATCCATCTAACAAACTAACCAAAAAAGTCTCACGAGGCTACATTTAATGGATTGGCTGATGCTGTTAGAGTAGACATGATAATAAAATAGAAGCTTATTTATTTACTCGAGAGAAAAAAACTTAATTGGGGATTCGAATCTCGATTCTGAAATCTTAACAATTTAGCTCCCGTTGTGCACTATGTATAGCTTCATAACTTCAGACATCAATTTATCTACCTATGTTTGGGATTGGATCGGATGCAATTGGATTGATGATGATATGAAGAAATTAAGGAGTGGAGAACTACCCACTTATTATCACTGCACCATCATAATCACAGCCATCAGTTCCCATTAAATCGCTAATGATTATCAAAAAGATTATGTCTTGAATGATAAAATAAAATTTACAATGAAACGTGTGTTACGAATGAGGAATTGCGACATGTGGTCTGCTGCGGACTTTTTTTTATTGATTCGATGAATTTCAAATTCGGATTTTTTTCAGGTGAAACGACGAGTGGACCCTGCCTCGGGGGGACAACAACGGGAAAGATCAAGATCGTCAAATCCAAACTTGAGTAACTATAATGTTGAGTAAGCGTATATTCTCAAATTCGCTGGGACAATGTTGTAAATTCAAAATAATTTTGCAGGTTTATAAACCCTAAAGGGAGAGATGATTTAGATCGTGGTGGGGGGTCGTCTGATCATTCCTCAGCAGCAGCAGCGGCAGGGTCAGACGGGTCTAATGCCAATCCAGTACCGGATGATGATTGGGTCTGGTTGACTTCATACTCTAGAATTCCGGTGAGTGGCTCAAAATAATGGATACCATTTTTTCTGATTTTTGTCATACAAGTTTATGCATTGGATGGGTGGGGTGTTTCGTTTGGCAATTGGCAA
>JAQIWQ010001304.1:0-11294 GCA_034695825.1 Folsomia inoculata
GTATGTAGCGTCATATTATTACCAATCTTATTTTTCTATTTTCGCCTGTGATTATTACTATTAACTAAATTTAGTACACTCTACATTCATAATTGTCGGGTTGTGTTATGGAGAGACGAGGGAAATCCATTATTGTAATGCTGAGAAGAATCGCGTCCTGAAAAAGTCGGGGATCATGTAATGTCACGAAAACTAAACGTCTTTCAGCCTTAAAAGAATTTCTTTAAGGTCATTCAGTCAGCCCTACAATTCGGGAACGTTGTAAGACTTTGAATCAGTTTTTAATTTTCTCTTTTTGGAATTGAAAAAGGGAGGATGGATGCGTAGAGTAATCGACGGAAACGGAAAGACGCTCATTTTATCCTTGATTGCTTGAGTGTAAAATGGAAAACCAACATATGCTTTGCTTTACATTTCCTTCCTGCCTGCTTTCAACTTCAACTCTGTAACTCTGCTTCGTTCTCAAGGTCTCACAACAAATTATAATAGTCCACGACATAAGCCCGACACTGGAACAGAGCCCCTTGGTTTTAGGGCTGTTAACTGTACAATGAATGAATGAACTGCTCGTTGTAAATGAACTAAACGATTCACTTGGACCAAGCAAAATACGGAACCAAATCATGCTTTAATAGACGCATCGAGACTAGGACCACGTATGAGTTTTGCCAAGTTTTTAAACAATTTTCCAAAGAAGCCATCTGGAATGTAATTACTCAAATTCATAGGACGAGAGGATGATTAACCATTTAATTTAAATCATCTGATTTCCTTGTAGCGTCACTTGCTCAATGAAAAAGTTGTTGGTACTTCCATCTTGCATTAAAATGGATTCTAAAAACTATAATATTTTTTACCGGAATTTGTGAAACTCGTAGGAACTCCAGCAAAGCTTCAAGTGATCCAAGGGTCGAAGCTTGAACGTAAACACCGCGCTCGGAAAGACGAATAGAGTTCAACGCAGTCTTAAGTTCACGGGCAATTTCCTCTTTGATAAAGTCAATTTCGTCAGGATGATGGGCAACTAACAAACTCAAGCCAGCGATTGCTTTCTCCAAGTCCTTTCCTGCAACTTTCACTCCAATTGTACCGCTAATTTCCTTGTGCTCCACGTATGTATTTTTCACTCGCAATTCTTTCATTCCATCAGGAGTTAGTAGTGAGCGTATTTGTGTGGTTATGGGTCCTTCCGTTCCAGCAACAACAATTGTATCACCAATCCTCAGAAACCCATTGATCAAAATGACGTCGATTGTGGTACCCAAACCAGGAATAGCTTTAACTTCAAGTACCTAAGAGGAGAAAGAATGATTAATTAATGCACTAGTGTACAAGTCTGAAAAATAATAACAAAATGAAAGACGAAATGGGATTTGTTAGATGATACATATATGCTCGCAAATCGGAAAGAGAAGATTTATGAATTTTAATTTTCTGTGTTTTCTTGTTGACGAAAAAAAATTTCATGCAAAGTTTAAAAGCTACAATATCATAAATAGGAGGCATATGGACCAGCAAATTCAAAAAAAAAATTAGAAAATGTACTTACCGTAGCCTGGAGCTCCTTGGAAAACATGAGTCGTTTAGCAAGCATAGTTTGTGAAAGTTCAACAATTAAGGCCATCAAATTCCCCATTCCGTCACCAGTAGTTGCACTAGTTGGAACCATTGAAATGTAGGTGCTGGGATCTTTATTTTCATAAAATAAGGCTGCGTTCAAGCTTTGTTCAGAAAATTGGACCATCACTTCTCGTGATCGTTTTTCAAACTCTGCTACAGTAATTTTTGGTTGAGTTTTGATTATGTCCCTCAGATCACGTTTGGGACTGGATTGCCAGTCATATAGCCGATCAATTTTGTTGAGGGCGACAACAAATGGAGTTTTCTTGGCTTTTAGTAAATTAATAGATTCCAAAGTTTGCGGTTCCAACCCATGCATTATATCAACGACTAAAATGGCAATGTCGCACAGTGATGATCCACGAGACCTCAAATTGCTAAAGGATTCGTGACCAGGCGTATCAATAATTAACAAGCCAGGAACCTTGACATCCAATTCTGGGAATCCTTTAACGAATTTGGACGATTCTTTAATAGCACTGATGGGCACATTAGTAGCACCAATTTGTTGGGTGATACCGCCAGCTTCATTATCTTGTACATGAGTTCGTCTTAGTTTGTCAAGAATTTTTGTTTTCCCTGTATCGACATGACCTAAAACGCAAACGACGGGGGATCGCAAATTCTTTAAAGAGCGAGCCTTCAGATTTTCTTCTCTTCGCTTGAGAATCCGAACATCAGCAGTGTCTTTTTCTTTTACTTCCTTTTCTACTTTCTTTTCTATAATTTCCGCCTTAACTTCAGGCTGACCATCATGTTTATCTCCATCATCATCATCTTTCGACAAGGACTCTAGATCTTTCTCAGCATCACTGGAAGCCTCGTTGTCACTGGTTTTTGAAATTAGATCTCCATTAGATGAAACTGTGTCATCCGTTCCCTTTTCTTTATTCTTCTCATTTCCGTCTTCAGAGTCTGACTCTTGATCCCAAGCTTCCTTAATCCTTATCCTTTCTTCTTCGATTTGTTCAGCTGTCATATGTTCATGCTCTTGACTTCCGGCTTCCCCCTCATTTGCTGAAGCCTGATCCTCGGATGTCTGGGTTTGCAATAGTTTTCTTGGGCGAATTCTAGTCCCAGGTCTCGCTTTCTTTCCCTCACCTCCAGACTCTGGAATTTCGAAGCCCTGAGCTTTCAATGCTTCCAATGTAATTTTGGTTCTCTGTTTTGCAAGTTTTTCTTTATCCGTTAACAGAAGACCTTGTTCCTTAAGTCGTTGAATTTTTTCCTTCTTCTTCCGTTTTTCTTTATCCTTTCTTTCTTGCTCTAACCGTATCTAAAGCACAAATTACAAATTATATTTCCTAACCCAATCAGACAATAGAATTTCTTATTAATATAAACAAATACTTTCTCCAGCCTAGCATTTTCTGCCTCTTCTCTCAGCCGTTCTTTTTCGTCTTCCTCTTGTAAAAGTCGCTCTTCTTCTTCCTTTTGCTTTCTAATAGCTTCTTGGATTGCAGCAATTTGAGCCGCCGAAGGTCCACCCTTTCTTCCTTTTGACTTGTCAGTTTCTTTCCCCACAGGTTTCTTAGCCGTCTTTTTCTGCTCTTTAGCCTTGTCATCCTCAACATTCGCAGTCTCCTTATCTCCTCCTTCCTCAATTTCTTTTTGCTCAGCCAATTTTTTCTTTTGCTTCAGCTTTTCTCTCTTCTTCTGTGCAGCAGTCATCTCTCTTTTACCACTGTCAGCACCTACGCAAAAATTTATCTCATCAATTTATTTCCAGTTTTATCATTTGAAATTATTTACTCATTCCATCAAACTCCCCATTACTTTTTAGCATTGAATATACTTACCTGCCCCCTCCAATTGCTCATCTCCTCCAGCTGCACCATCAACATTCTCCTTGTCCATTTTTATTGATCGATATCAATCAATATCAACAAAACTAAAAACTAAAAACTAATTGTACTTTTAATCTTTGAAACAATAAATTTTGTATCCCCTATCTCTAACCCCCTTGAAATAAGCTCATTCAAACTTTTACCAACAATTTTGATGTACACTTTATGATTTTTTACTAGAAATTTCTACCTAGGAAGACTTGGTTCCAATCTGTTTCTGCCTCTGGGGTCGTATTTCTTTATTATTTGTAAAAAAAATTTGGAAAGATATTTTAAAGTGCAAAAGTTGAATTTTATTGAACCAAATTAGTAGAGACAGACGTTTTTGCCCTTCTCTCTCTTTATCGTACGCACTGGTTGCACTTACTTTCTCTTTGGATTGGATTTTGCAAGGAATTATTTGCACCATATTGTAACTAAGCAAGTCCTGTCCTATCTACCGCCACCATTAAAATCTATGACTAAGGAATCCAACCAAATCAACACTTTTTTGGGTGAATTGTTTGCATTTTTATGCAAAATTAAGAATTGGCATTTATTATGGTATCACCTACACATATTTGAGCTATTATTAACTGATTTTTGATTCTCGTCCAGTATCATTACTATGGACAAGATGAGCCGTAAAGTATGAAATGATTTTATCTGCAGCCGATCCTGGATTTAATGTTCCAGCCTCTACTTGTTGAATTAACTCATCAGTCTTGCTTTTCAAGTCTAAATCTTCAAGGATGAATGTTTGGAGGCCATCTTGAACATGGGTCTGAAATAAGGAAAGGTTTATGATTTAAGGTTAATGAATGATATCTGAAATTGATTGCGGACATGATTTTTTTTACTTTACTAAAGATTGGGCATGAATAATGCTTATATACCCATGTCCAAATGACGCGTTGTTGGGCTCGGTTAGATTTAAAGGTGGACTCATTTGCTTTATGAAAATTTTGGAGTTCTGACCAGAAAGTGTCCAATCCTTTCAATGTTATTGAGGAAACACCGAGGACCTAATTGTAAGTGATATAAAAATAGTTAGTAACGTTTTGTTTAAAATTTTAAACCAAAATCAGTGTAAATTAACCTTTGTCTTCCAGTTTGGGGTATGGGATCGCATGAATTTTAAAGAGGATTGGTATTCATATTGGGTTCTATGAGCAGCATTTTCTAGGTCACCATCACATTTTGTAACTAAAAGGATATCTGCTCGTTCAACAATGCCACGTTTTAC
This sequence comes from Folsomia inoculata, assembly GCA_034695825.1. Lineage (NCBI taxonomy): Eukaryota > Metazoa > Arthropoda > Collembola > Entomobryomorpha > Isotomidae > Folsomia > Folsomia inoculata. The sequence goes on from JAQIWQ010001304.1 coordinate 4,693, forward strand.
TCCTTGAAGTTCATCTCCACCTCCGGGAGGAATTAGGACGACAAAAACGTCAACCATGTTTGATACGGCGTATTCAGATTGTCCAACCCCTGCATTTTCATTATAAGATTTAGTACAATGTAATAATTCATTCTGGCATTGATATTTATGCATGCATTGAATTCCAATGTATTTAATGTACCAACAGTTTCCACAATGATGATATTGTATCCAGCAAATTCACATAATACGATAGCTTCATTAGTAGATCTAGTGACCCCACCTAGATGACCTCGTGTCGGAGAAGGTCTAATGAATGCAGCCATATCTCTAGTCAATTCTGGCATCCGCGTCTTGTCCCCAAGTAATGATCCTCCAGTGTTAGCAGATGAAGGATCAACAGCCAAAACAGCTACTTTTTTCCCCATCCCAGTTAGAAATTTCCCGAAAACTTCAATGAAAGTGGATTTACCAGATCCGGGAGGCCCAGTTAGTCCTAGACAGAAATTTGTTAAGAAATGACTAAATCAACAAACATTACAACACAGAGAGACCCATATACCCACCAATTCGGAGACTATCAGTGTTTTCTTTCTGAAGATTTTCCTGAAGAACACGTTCCAGTAACGCTTTTGCCATGACCTTTTTCCCTGCATGTTCAGTTTCTACTAATGTTATGGCCTTGGCAAGGGAACCTCTATCCCCAGTCCGGACCCCTGTGAGTAATCTTGTTAATTTTTCTTGAATGTCTACATTCCTTTCCTTCTTGGATTCCATTGGACTGCAATTACATTTGGCACAATTAGTTACAAGTGTCCTTTGTTCCACCTGGAATTTCAATTATACAGATTTCTTTTTGCTTGCATGGTCGTTTGTGCTAGATTTATTCAGTTATAAAATCAGACTACTTTTAGTTTTCTAAAGCTTTTTAATAACCAGAAAGTGTAATCACATTTCACATTCATTCATACCATCATCAAAAAAACCATTTAAAGTTCAAAAAGTGATTTGCATGAATTTTGAAAGTGTATTTTTGCCATAAAAAGCATGATTGCCAAAAAGTAGGGTAAATGACTAGATTACATAATTTACTGACCTGAGAACCATGTCGTCCCATCGTTAAAAATGGGTTTCGTATCCACAAACACCAAAATTTGACCACAGTTGCAGGTCTCATTTTAGGAGCTCACTCACTGCTGCAATCGACACTGCTCACTTGCATCAAAGTGTGTTCTGTCCTGTCCTGTCCCCTCCTATTACAGCCAGTCAGTCAACTGACACCAAACAATGTCCTCATAAGATCTCAGTCAGTGTCATGCAATATTTAGTCTTAAACTTTGAGAAACCGGCCCAAGGACCATTTGGATAAAGGAAGGAGAAGGCAATAAGTCTCGACAGTGAGAAACCTCCTCAGCTGCTGTGATGATACACATTCTCACATCCTAGCATGTGAGAATCCTGTTCTGTTTTGAAGTATGATCTGGTTTGTCATGTTTTGCATAGATTTCGTCATGTTGGGTCAAATTAATGGGTAAACCGAATAAGCACAGGATTCTTGTCGAAAGCTCCGATTGACCCAATATATGGTGTGCAGAGAGTAGAAATAAGGGGACTGAAGTGGTAGGGGGTGTCATCGTAATGCATGTACCCTTTGTTGTTGAATAATACTGATGTTGTTACATATTACGTACACATATTGCATAGAGATCTTGGAGCATAACAGCTACTGGACTGGACTGGAATCGGATGCTTTATTGTTGGGGGCGCCATTAAAAAGACATTCAAGAGGGAGAGTGGAAAAAGGCTTCGGAATGGTCCGGAGAGGCCCAAAATTACACTGTTATAGTTCTTTTATCGCTTCACCAAGCTATACCCATACGCACTCGTTTCATGAATGACATACATCTTCTTATTATGTAACACTTTGTTACAATACTACAATCTACGCACTAATGATTTGTACTGAAAAGTTTAGAATTTTCGGGATTTCTTGGGATAAATTTGGAAAATTGGTGTGCTATGATTTCCGGAAATGTATAAAGTAATGACCTGGAGTAGACCAATACTCGCATAGATTTAGAAACCGTTGACTGAGGCTTGTTTGTGGATGTACCGATGATGTGGATGCGATGTACGTGATTACATATATGGAAAGCTGGGGGAGACGCGTAATAGGATAGATTGGATATGAGGAGAAGTGCTTAATATAGAACAGCAGCAGTGCATGATGGGTGCATTGTAAGTTTGTTTGTGAGGATCTGGTGCGGATTGGATTCATTGGATGTGGATGCAGTAGAAGGGTAGTGGGTGGGTCAATCTCAAATGAAACTCTGGGGCGCATGTTGTAGGCCAAGGAAAGCAAGATGGATGTAGCTCTGTGGGGGGATGCGTAACTGTGCGTGAGACGCATTTATGCGTAAAAAGAGTTTCGTGTAACTTGGTGTTGTATGCATGCTTCAGCATTCAATTCATGTGTTGTGTAATAGTATTGGCATGGTTGGTGTCTTAAAAATGTTGAATAAACCGTTGTAAACTAACTTAATTACGAATACCACCAATCGTGATAAGTGTAAGGTCTACCCAGTGACACTACCTCGTCGTACTTCTCATATACAAAATGTGTTACTTTAATAGGCAAAGAGGGCTACAAGTGGGTGCGACAGTTGTAATTGTTTGGCGAAGTCGACAATTACGCACCGTTGTCATTTGCATACATAAACATTTTTGGCAATTTATGCGCTCTGTAAACTTCATGTCGCGGTGTCCCGTAACAAAATTTCTATTAACTGTAGTTGTTTGAAAACTAGGAACCGCCCTTTAGAAAATCTAAAAATTTCTGACCCTGCAGGTTATCTAACGTAATAAATTGAAGGTAATTCTAACACGGCGACTATCGGAATCTATATTGTGTCGAGAATTTCCCCTCACAAGGCAGAGAATGTAGTGGATGGATACTGCCAGTTTCGTCTAAAAAACCATCCACTAAGCATTTAAGCAAGTGGAGTGGCTCCTTTCTATATGACCGACTCCTCTTGTTGTACAACGCACTCCGACTGATTTAGCCAACGTTTCATAGTCCTTTTGAAGAGCTTTCAAAATCCAGGTAACCCGACTGACCCCAAGTCCTCCAGCTAAAGCCAAAAATTTGCCATTTTTAACCAAAGTGTGTTCCAAACCAAAATTCAGTAAACCAAAATTAGATGTAGCAGAGATTACATTTAAGCAGATTACGAGCAAGCAATATATTGGCCAAGTGAGTGCTCTGGGTGCGTGAATTGCGTACATACGTAACACCAACCAACTCTGGCTATAAAATACACCAAATAGTGACCCCTTGGATCCTAATCTTTCGATATGACCATTATTATGACCTCATCCGAATGTCTTCAATGAAGAAAATGTCTTCTCCCATACCCCACTCCATCAATAGTTGATGAATATCAACAAAGTGCGTAAATCTGTGCAGTGCGTAAGGGCGATACAGAATGTCGTTCGTATTTCTTCAATTTTGGAAAAAGTGAATTTTATAAAGCATGTTATCGTTAGCGTTCCAATCACAATGTTGGAAATCGGGCAAACATTAAATACAACTCTTATGCATAGTGTTGTTAAGGAGTGAGTAAACTATACTTGATGATTTCTTGCAATGTGTGTACATACTATTAACTGCATTAGAATTGTTGAATCCCTACTGCATGTATTAAGATAATCCCTTGATATTCACTTTATATTTTAATATATACGTTGGGCCTGAAGTAAACGAATATACGTTTTCAAAAATTCGTAAATTTATATGCTTTTATGATACCAAAAATGAATAAGTGCAAATTAGATTATGGATAATAATAATTAAGTCTATGCATCCGATTCTTTCGAATGCTTTAAACGGATTATAGAATTAAAATTGTCTCTTGATCTTGAACTTTTAACTCTTAAGTGGCCCACGCCCATAAAATGTTAAGTTAATGTAGTAACTTTATAGTGTACGTACTCTGTTCGGTACAAGAGAATAAGAAGACTGTGTAATTAATGAACGTAAAATCTCGTGCCTGTGCCATATTAAATATTTTCATCTCGACTCGGTTATGATCATTGTGTCAAAAGTGGTATATTGACGCTATGTACTATTAGTCTACTACCCTTGTCACATATGACGGAGGACCCTTGAACAACTGTTGTAGCTGTAAAATTGACTGGATATATTCTGCATGTGTTCGGATGAAACATTAAGTGTTGTAGAACAATGACAGCAAACATTGATTGCTTCCGGATGATGAACCAAAACAGAAAATGAATGCATTTACTATTGCACATCCTCACAGAATGTGTGGTGGGAAAGTGTTTTGTTTTCGGTTAAAGGGTTAAGTTGGTAAAATGGATGAAGACAAGAAGGATGTTGTGGCGACCGTTACCGTGAAGGAGGAGGAGGAAGAAGATGTCGACGATGAGGAGCGGGTGGGTGACGACGAGGACGATGGAGTACCGACAACAGCAGCCGATTCAGTCTCGGCATCATCGGATGACAACCCGGATCCCTGTAGCTCTGATTCTGTGGCTGTCCAGTCTTCATCTTTACCCCCAAGGTAAGAATAATATGTCAAAATATTGGACAGTCAACTTAAGAATATTCAAGTCGTGTCTGTCACTTGACTTGACTTTCCTTTCACGTATTTGCATTCTGCATACATTTGTTTATGGATTTGTTAGTCATGTCATTAGATATAAATATACGTGTAGGTTTGATGAGGGTGGGGATTATGGTAAAATTATGCGTTGTATACTTGATATTGGATAGGTTAGTAATGTGACGGGATATGAGGTTCTCACGCATGGGTGGTCAAGGTCAGCGAAGGTTGGTTTGGTTGCCATTATTACACAAATTTGGCATTCACGTGAATGTTATTATAAAATTAACTGAGAAGACAACCTTTATTTTCTAAATTTAATAATTCTTTACAGGTGAGAAATGTTCTAAAATAGTTCTCAGACCTGTTTAGCTTGGTTTATGTTTAGCTATCTGGATGCATATGGAATTGTAAAGCCTTTTGGTTCTTTAGTGATACATTTTGCATGCAATGTAAGCATGCTCATACGAGTAGATGCTCATTGGAGCTGATGCTGATATATATTTCTTTATAGAGTGCAAGTAAATTCTAGTCTGAGAATATCCACGGCACAATCTCCACGATTATGTATATGCACCTTGCAAGTTAACACGTAACTGGGATGGAGAACAAGACTTGAATTTGTACAAAATATATTTGGGATTCTTCTTATAAAATATGCGAATCAAGTCTAGTCCAGTCTACCTGTGAGTGATTGAGATAACTGATTTTTTAGCAGGTGTGGATAAACATTCCAACCAATGGCAAACCTACTTGCAACCTTGTTAAAAGGAATGAATGCAGTTACTACTTACTACAATATAAAACGCATCAATCACTTGAATTCAGACACACGGTAGAATTTATACAAACTAGTAGGTAGTTGTGCATTGGTGCCATGTTTGCAATTCGCAAATTTGCAAATCTTTCCCATGTTGAAATTTGCCAACATAGGAGATAAGTATCGGGTTTTTGCTAACTCGCCTCGACTTGGTTTCGCAGTTACGAGTTGACCTTCGTCCTATGATGAAGGAGGTCTGCTTTGCTTCTCACTCATCAGGATAATTCTCAACCAGAAATATTATCATGCTCACTACTTGTACTATTATAAAATATTGAGAAATATATATATTACATTTTACAAATAGGCTTTATTTTAAACAAAGAGCTAATTTTCAATTTGCCATATATATATACATTTCGGTGCTACCCTACTAAATACCTGGTCAATTCAAGTCCAGTTGTGGTGAGTCCAATTTAGTCCAGTATCTGTACAGTCAACAGTGGTTGTGTGTGGTGTGCTAATGCTATTTTGTGGTGATCTGTATTGTTTGGTTGGTCATTGATGGTTGTTAAGATTCATGGTGCATGGTTCCAGCATGCTGGAAATCATAATTGTGCTCCTGCTGCTACATATCGCAGCAGATATTTATTAAGATATAATAAACCAAGCCAATTAGTAGTGCAAGTGTGCTAGTCCTATTAAACTACATTGACTATTATCGTGATGAAGTTTTGCTAAACTGATTCTGAAAAGATTAAAATAAATTTTAATCATGGAGTTGGAACAACAATTTTACCTGGATTTCCCTTACAATGCCGAATTCGACCATCTGCCTGCGAGGTATTATTATACATAATATTCTGTATTACATACATTGTTGCACGTGATGCATTAATCATATTCATATTTGCACATATCATTCTAATCCTTGTATCAAGGTTAATTCTTAATTTGTTTCATATCATATCATATTTAAATGCATGTCATTCTTTCGCGTGAATTGTTTATTGCATGTAACAAACGAATACCTAGTAATTTAGATGATGTGAAAAGTCAAGGGAAGTTGTCAGAGTCATTTTATGCAATGCTATCTCCGAATCGGAACATTAGTAGGATTGTGATAAGCGATAATAGAGTTAACAGGGTAGAATGATATGTATAATTCAGGTCAAATTAGATCAGACGCAAGGAAACTGCCCGAATGAATGCACTACAAACGATGTCATAAAATGCAC
>JAQIWQ010001305.1:0-11290 GCA_034695825.1 Folsomia inoculata
TACACGCAACAAAAGTTTTAAACAGTTTAAAGGCCCAGAAATGAATTGATCATCAATTTTTCATGTATGTATGCTATATGTTCTGTAAATTGCAACTCATTGCTCCACAGTATGCGCATTCATTGAATTGTCATCCGTAATAAAATAGAAACTTTAACCCGAATTTGGAAGGTGTTTATTTTAAAGCACAGACAGAACACGAATATCGTGATCTTGGTTTACATTACTAAAATTGAGATTGGACCTAAATGAAGAATAAATGTCGATGAGTTTTCTCTTTTGCAAATTATTGCGAGACCAAGAAAGGAATAAGAATGTGCAATGGAAGACATTATAACTAAACCTAATTTCAGTACCAGTCCATGAGTACATACTATGTCATGTTGACTTACTTGATCATGTCTTTCATCAGAACAAGTGCTTTGTCTCGTCTGTCTCGTCATCAAATCCTGATCAAATAGTAGTGTCGAATATCCTGTATATCTCATTACCTTCGTATGATGGCTTGTTCACCAGATGAAGTGCAAACTGGTTATTCTCTCTCATTCACAATAATTAAATGTTAATAAACGTCAGCATGCAAAATGTGCAACAAAAATTCTTTATAGGGTTTGCTAGTGCGAAATTAAATGAGTCATTGTCAAGTCATGCAATGCCCCGGATAGTTGATTAGTAGTTAATTAGTCATCGCTTAAAGGGTTTAACTGGAACTATTTAATAAATGACATTCATACTCCATTAGCATTTCTCCATTTTTAAGTAACCACCAATTTGCTTGCAGTGATGTAATCCATTAAATAATAGGAATTGTTTTGTATGGTTTGTATGTATAAAGTACAAACATTTTGTCATATATGTATCCGCTTTATTATCAGCTAATATTTATATGTGTTATGTTGGCCAGTTTTTGTCATATGCATTACATATGTCATTAAAAAGACAAGATAATACACAAATTAATGATTCCATCCAACTCGGTCAGGTCAACTCCCCAATTTCCTTCAGTTGAATATTGGTTTCGCTAACTGCTTGAAGTAGGAAAGTGTCATGTCATGTGGCACCTCAAGTCAAGATAATGAAAATAACCGATTAAATTACTCCGGCCTAAATTTACCATAACCTCGTGTTGTTAGTAATAAGTTATTAAGCATAAATAAATACACAAATGAACAACCCCAATAAAAGGAGAATGCACCAAACTCTACTTCGTACAGGCCGATAAACAATTTTTCTTCCTCCTGTATGAAAGCGTTACAAATGTTCAAATTCCCAATTAGCAATACAAAATTTAATGATGCATCCGCCCATAAAAATTCATAAAACGAATGGCTTACTTTTATCAAAACCCAACCTGACATTTTCCAAGCTTTCTTTAGATGTCAAACGACATTGTCTCATTGTCTGGTGAAAGTCGGGTTGGTGAACACAATCATTTCCAAAGCTTTGACATGATTTCTCACAAAAATGTAGAAAGTATCCCCCCGAAACTGAGTAATATGTCACCGATGTTTACAATATGTCACGACGTTAAAAAGTCTGAGAAAGATTCCGATTCAAACTCAAAACCTATTCGTCCTGTCCTCAACTTTAAAACTTACTTTGACTTTGGGTACTACAGTTTGATCACTCCATTCAGATTCAAGAGAAATTTGGACGAGGACAACTTTCTCTTTCACACAAACCGGGTGCAGCAGGTAATTAAAAGGCCGTAGTCTTTCGTTACCATAAATCCAAAGTAAGGTACTTGAAAAATGTTTGACTTCTGTTCCACAGATTCTGTGCGGTTTCCGTCATTTCGTGATGATCATTCCAGTTATCGGACGAATTCATTCCACGGCAGCGGACATGTCACGAGATGTTATTGTTCTCCATTACTTCAATATTTTCAGAAACATCATCATGCTGCCCTATCTGCTTACGTTTTGCGCAACATTGTGGCTAAAGTCGGATGCAATTAAGGAGCTAATGAAACAGTCCAGCCATTACTCTAAATATTTTGCAGAAAATCAGGTACAGTCAAGCCAGGTGAAGAAGTATCACGATTATTGCTATCAATTCAGCTGCAATTATTACAGACCTCGGCGTCGGCGTCTAGGTCGTGGTATCGGTATTTCAACTGTTTCAATATTGTAACCTTTCTCTGCACCTGTGCGACGGTTATGCCCTTTTTGTCGACCATGAGATGGACGGGCGTTGTCAATATATTACTTAATCATTGTCCATCCATCACTATCAGACGCCACTCCCAAGATGTAGAGCAAAATCTGTTTCTTTGGAATACAACGAGGGTGGCACCTTGTTCAACCGAAACAACTTACAGTATCACCGCATTGGATCTTGTTTTATACTTTTTAAAAATAATTTACACTCACTCTAAAGAATCCATTGATAGCTTTGCCAGTATGGGTTTTGTAATAGCAGCTATCACATTATTGCAAGCGACTCGCTGTTTCACAAAGACATTGCCGAACGGAACTTTCTCCACGACTCAAATGCATGGAATTTTGGACCATTTTTATGATTTAAAAACGCTTTGTGAATCCATTAATGGATTTACAGCTGCGTCCGTGCTTTTCTACTGCATAGTGTCCATTTCATACTTGGTTGTGAATATTGACAACATCATGACTGACCCCTGGCTTGATAAAATGTATACCATTTACTTTTTAATAAATGACGGATGCTTGTTTTTCATCTCTGCTCGAGCGTGTCAAGAGGTGGGTGTGGGTGCAATGTTACTTGATTCAAAACAGCTCAAATGTCAGGTAAACTTTGTTGTTTCTGAAGGTACATGAATTTTGGAAGTGGTTAGTGCGAAGAGAAACTCGTCAAGTGTTTTCTCCAGACGAAATGGTCGTTCTTCTTGCAGACGCTTCAGAAATAAATTCAGACCTTGGTATCAGTGGGAATGGAATGTTCATTATTGACAACAAATTTTTAGGAACCGTAAGTCTAACATTAAGTATAGTAGCATTTAGCGTTATTTGGTAGGAATTTATCACGCTTTTTAACTCGTTGTAATCTATGTACCATGATATGTTTTGCATTACAGGTCGGAATCACATTTATAACGCTACTTACGATTCTACTGCCGTTGATAATGCAGTTAGAGTCACAGTGAACATGTCTCGAAGTTTCTCTGATTCTACATGTATATTCTATTGTATTTCGCTGCGGAAAAATAGTCACTGCTTTATAAATGCATGCCACTAAATGATTCTTTGATATTTGATGGTTGCTATTAGAAGATTGCCGAGTTTATATCGAAAGCACGAATCAATCTCAATCTCATACAATCTCAATCTTCACAAGGACATCACGCTGTTTCGAATTCTCTGAAAAAACTGCAAAAATGTTCACTCGACTAATAACCCTTTTTGCACTCTTCAGTGCTACACTCCAACTTCAAACAAACTGTACAGCAAGGCACCCAAACGACTATGAACTGATCAGCAATTCCGCAGGGGTAAAGATCACAGACCCCCTACAAGTACCAGACGATACATCAATGCTCACTCCCGACGAGTTGAAAGACCGGGCCACAACCCTTCGACACTTGAGCCTCTTTGCTAAAGAGTTCACCGACTCTTACCATCATTGGCTTCTCAATTTGGGGGAGACATGTGACCCCATCCTACACCAAAAATGGATGTCCAAAAACTACCATGATTTTTACATGAGTCACGAATGGCACGGCAAAGTATGTACTTTCACCCGCTTTCTCCATTGCAACCCATCCACAAGCACGTGCGAATGTCCCACTGGAATTTATAATGTGGACTTTCAAGCAGCCAAATCAACTGTATGAGACACCCCACAACAATCATACATATTTATATAAATCCTCGAGTAATTTCAATTCAATTTTCACAGAGTTCCGGGTATTCAGCCAAATCTCCCTGCCTCGCCAAGGAGCTCCAACCCTGCTTTGTCTACCTGGAAGTCGGTTCTTGGCCAGGACTCACTTTTCGAACTTCGGTACAACTAAAATGCCCCCAGAAAGAGAGAGACAGAACCACCTCCGAGACCTCAACATTTTCATGCATTCTCCATCGTCACAAAATAACTTCAAGTGTCAGCAAACGGTGCCACAAATGCATTTTAAGCGCGTCAGTGGGAAATTCAGTCATCCCTTCACCCCTCCTCCTACATCTTTCATCTGCTCTGATATTCATATTCTTATCTTTATCTACTTTCATTACCAATATTTAACATGGTATGTAATTAGGTTAACGATTTACATGAGCAGTAAAAAGTTGTTTTCTCTTTCCAAACCTACCCCACATTATTGGACAGGGCCGGGAGTCTTTGAGCATTGTGATGTTGAATATTGCTGCCTCCTAGATTTATCTCGTTGTTCTTTACAGAGATAACTAAGCGTCTGAAATTCTCTAGCGTCCGATTCTGGTTAAAATGACCAGTGTTGGCGACGATGGTGAGCTACTTGGTAAGTTTTTCCACCTACCAATTAACTGTTTTAGAATGGTCTACTCTTGTTTAAAAGTGGCAAAAAAACTGGAACCTTTCCTTTCACCAACCATCCGTCAATAAAAGGAAAGGGTTCATTTTGTAAAGTGCATGCAAGGAAATAGTCAAGTCCATGAAAATTGATTTGTCCAACAATTGGAATTTAAATGTTATTCATTTTTGGATGTGGTTTTAATGTTGTATTTTGGTTCTTGTGTTAGGTTTGCCAGGAAGTGGAAATGAAGGAACCCCATCCACCTCGTTGGGACTGCCAGACGGTGTTAATGTTTCACGATCTGGTCGTGTTCGGAAAAAGAATTCACTCCTTGCAGCATATGAATCGTTGGACGAAATTGAAAAGCCCAAGAAGAAGGGAGAACGAGGAAAAAGAGGAGAGTCTATGTCTAATCCGAAGGTATGTATTATTAATCAGGAAGTGATTTATTACGTATGGTTTTATATTTTTATAATGATTTAATTTAAACAGGTGACATTGTCCGTTGGGGGTAGTAACAATAAAGGAGGATCCAGTTCCAACAAGTTGAAAATAGACAAGAAATTATCACCGATTGGGAATAAGAGGATGAAAATGACGATTTCTAATAAAGGACAACATATACCACCAAAATTGATGACAGATTCTTATGGAGATGGAGATTTAGAGATGGATTTGCCTCCAGAATATGATGAAATGCCAAACCTTGCCGGAGATGAATTGGGAGGTTACAGTTCTTCAGATGTGGATGATAGAACAAATGGAAATGCGTTGGGAAATAAAAAGTTGAAGTCACAAGCGCAGTCTACGTATATGATGGAAAAGTCTTTCATTGCAGTAAAGAATAAAAAAATTGTTGGGGTTGGTCTTGGAGGAGCTGGTGCTTCTGGAAAAACCAAAGAGGTCAAGAAAGAGAAAGGGGTGAGTATGCGGTAGTTTTACAATTAATTTGTTTTGTTTTACAAAGTTTTTGCATAATAATACTTTGCAGCCGCCTAGAGTTACGGCGTACACATTGTGGGCAAAAGACCAACGGGAACTATTCAGCAAAAAGTATCCGCATTTAGACGCTTCATCGCTCTCAAAAAAATTAAGTGAAGTTTGGGCAACCATACCACCAAACCAAAGAAAAATGTGGAAGAATAAGGCGGAGAAGATTATGAGAAAAAATTTAAATATCAAAAACTCTGCCCCCGTACTACCACCTCCTGGGAAGGGAAAGAGACGAGGTCGACCAAGGATTCACCCTATAAATGAATCTAACTCTTATGGCTTGAATGGTTCTACGGCTGCTATCGCTCCTCCAGTCAAAATTATTCGTCGGGTTGGAAATTTCAAATCTTCGACTACAGCCAAAAAAGTTACACCTTCTAGCTCTATCGGCTCGATGATCCCTAGAAAGAAAATAACGTCACCAAAGAGGAAAACTATTCCAAAATCAATAAACAGCAACGGAGTTGGTCTTTCACCCAGAGATACAGCGCCTTACCGGAAGAATCATTTTGTTACAGTTACAACATCCCCATCAACGTCCTTTCCCGTTCCAACGACAAAACAGTAATTCATTTATATTATAGAAATGTAAGTTCAATTTTGAGATGCTAAATAAATAATATTTCCATATCATAGGCTCTCTCCAAGAAAAGAAGAAGATTCCTACAAAGTCATCGGGACAGCTCCTATTGATGTAGCAGCGCATTTTGCTTTGTTAGGCGAATCCTTAAGTATAATTGGAGAAAGATTGATGGATGTCGAGGTAATCCATCCACACAATATTGCTTGCATAAACTTTATTAACGTAACCTTTACTTGCAGAGACAACCTGTTAGTGGAAGTTTGTCTGTGTTAATGGATTCCCTGTTGTGTGCAATTACACCGCTGGTGTGTTTAACCCAGCAAGTGCCAGAACTCAACTGCATCCCTCAAGACAGACTTACCAGGTTGTTGGACCACGTCGCTTATCTTATGCCCGGCTTGTGAATACTTTTATAAATGTTTTATTTTGCTAGCAATACTTAATACTTTTCTTATTTTTATCGTAAAATATCATGTCACCTATACAGTAATGTTCGTATATTTTTGAATATTATGAACTGTGTTCAATAATGTTATCACGTTAGTTAGTGCTCACTCAGCACTATTGTCGCAAATGTGTGTGTATTTCACGAAAACTCAACCCATCAAGAGCAGCCCATCAGTAATTCGAATGACCATATTGACCATGACCATGAAGCAACAAAATTGGTAGATATACCGTAGCCACATAAAATAACCTGTACTTCAATAACATAAAACGAAAGCATTGAATAATTTTAGGAATAATTTATTATGAAAATTTATACAAACTGATGGTGTAAGTATTATGACTTTCACCAAGTTAGTAATTTTCGTATTCTGATGAATCGTCTTGATAATAAACGGTTCATCAACAATGCTATTGTAGATTAGTTTATTTCTGAAAGACAACCTATTGACCTATGACATGAGAAGGACAAAGCATGCAGCGTGTTTTCATTCGATTATAGAACAGTGGTTAGGAATGGGTGGATGTATTATAGAAGTGGGCATCTTAAGACTCTGAGACACTTTTATCTAATTGATAAAAGTTGTAATTGTTGTTGGAGAAAGTGCATACATTTTTCCATCTACCCTCCATCACTTCTTGAAACAATTGAAGTGAGACATGTATTACCCTTGTTCATTTTTTGCACTATTTTCATTGGAGAAAGCACACAGCTTTGATAATGATTGTTCCCCTGAACCTGAACAATAGAACATGCCATGACATGACATACTCCATGTGTACTCCGATAGAACCTAAGAAAGTGGGAGAAAGGAGCTCAGCGCGTGCTTGCATGTGGAGGGAGAGACGGAATGAAGGAGCGGCGCAAGTGCCCCTCACTCATGTCGTCGGCTGAGTGTTGAATGTGGTGGTAGTGGTTCTATTTCACCTGCAGTGAGTGAATCGATCCACCACCGACTCCGAGTTCTTGGCTCTTATTACATACATTCACTCACTCAGAGTTGGAGAGACATAAGGAAACTAGTAGCACAAGAAGAAGCAAGTATAAAAGCCAAAGCTTTTGCATGGCCAACAGAAGATGTTGTACTTTACCCATTAGCTGATGGGTGATCGGAATCTATCCAGAAATTTAGAGTAACTGTTCAATAAGACACACTTTTACTCACTTCCTCTTCTGTCCTCGATCTCCTCTTTATAACTCGGTCCAATACCAGTCAGTGCAGTGTGGCTACGAAATTTCTGTCTCTTTCTCCATCGCTTTCTCCAACCAAACAAACCAAATGCATCATTCATTCACTCCTCCAGTTCGCAATCGGCTCCCACTTTTAACGCTAAACAAAATCTACAGGTTAGGAAAGCTATATAGTAAAAGCGACATGGAGCAGATTGTGCAATGCTTGAGGGCGTTTTTTCCCAGTCACACCCTCAACATTTGAATCTAATCACATTTCAAATTGGCAACGCGTGATGGGAATTTCGAAGATGTGAGTTTCCGCTCATGATTGTGGTCCTCAAAGTTACATAAAGTGTCATGTGATTTTATCGGATGTCATCAGATCAGTGCCAGGAATTGTGTCCTCCTCCTCCCACTTGCCAAATTCACTCAAATCCTTATCATTTGTGAATCTAGATACGATTACATTACATATTAAAAACGAGCAAGTACATCCAGGTCACAAGCTGAAGTTAAGTGGCTGCTTGGGGCGAGAAAGAAGTGTTGCGTATGTATGGTGTGTTCTGTGCCAATGTGTAACATGTCATTTCAAGAAAAATATCAAAAATGTGTCACATTTGAAAAGTGAAAGTGGGTGAAAGTAGTGGAAATACGGATTTGTTAGTGCATTAAAGGTATAAAGGGATATAAGATTTATAATGTTAACATTTTGGTGGTGAAAGTTGGTTTATTTTTCATTAATATTGAGTTAGGCCCTAAAAGTACACAAGAAAAGAAAGAAAGAGGAAAAAAGTAGGTGTGGTGTGGTGCATAAGTTGATTACCAGTCAAATACGTGACGCTCTTTACTTGCACGTTTGTCAACCGACCTACCCACACGTGATGAGATGTGTAGTTATAATTTCTGACAGTGTGTCCAATAAATATCGCGAGTAATGTTACATCTTTCTACAATGAAATTTCTCGATTCGTTTCGTGGGTATAAAAGCCAATGTTCAAATATTTGCTTAGGGAATGGTTGCAATCTTTCGGCACACAAAACTCTCTCTACTCTTATTGTTACAATGTATCCGTTGGCATTGGTTGGTGAAAGTGGTCATGGCCCTTTATTGTGTGACATGTTAAAAGAAGACGAAAGTCGGTTAATTTTTAATTTTGCGTTTCTTAAGATTTCGGGGACAAAAGGTGGCATGAGACCTGAATGTAGTTTATTATGTGAGAGTTTTTTGGGAACAAAGGAAAAAGAAAAGCGTCCATGTGTCCATAATGGGGACGGTCTCATCAAATCCATGTATTAAAGAGCTACAGGATTTATTTACTCTATTGTCAATGGTACTCGGATTCGTTTGCTTTGTAATGTAACCAAAGTTGGTAAGCAAGTATGGTCAAGGAAAGAGGAAGGAAAGAAATAAGTGAGTGGATATAGATGGATGGATGGAGAAAGTTGATGAGTGATGAGGAACTATCCATCAACTTTGTGACCACTACTTTGGTCCGTATCGATCATTTCATGAACTGATTTGATGGAAATGCAGAATATTTCATCCCCTTCAATTTCACAGTATTGAGATTTTTCCATAAAATATGTGTCTAACATATCCATCTCACTAACAGGATTTGGAAGGGAGTCTGTTTTAATTTTGTATTTAAATTCATACTAAACTGCAGATGTTTAGTAAGATTGGTTGGGATTTCAGACTTTTTGTGTGTGCATAACTGTTTTGTAAGACAAACAAAAGGAAAGCTGCACATCACAAAGAAAATAGTGATAAACTCATCAAAATTCACTCTTGTAAAAAAGTTCATGAACCCACCTTGGGTCGAGCGAGTATGTACAGAGAGTGGATTAGTGGGATGGGAACTGGAGGTGACATTGGGAGTTTGTTTTATTTGATCATATTAACGGATTACTGGACGGAAATAATAACACGTGCGTGTATTATGTACTTCCTAAGACAAAGTTTCTTTTTCTAAGAAAACATTAGCTACAAAGGAAATGAGAGACACCTTCGGAGTCTACTCACTATGAGGCAATGTTTAATAATAATGGTGTCCTTTCATAATGGACATGTTTGCACTCATTGAAAGCCAATCATTGCGAAATAATGATTGAATTGATGGTCAAGTAGAAAATTGGCCACTGGTTCATCTCATGTGATTTTTCGATTAATCCGACATTGAGTAGTACAAACTCTGTGTGATTGAGTCCGAACTTGTGAGACTAAACAGACTCCTCCACTCGGAGGATAGAACTACTCGAACAAAACAAGTACCAAACTAGTAGTGTGGCACTAGCTGAATTCGGCCATAAGGAGATTAACGGATGGTCGAACATAAAGCTGTAAAGAGAGAGAACGTGAAAAGAGAAAGAGTTGAGCGAGTGTGACTTTTACTGAAGGATCAGCGAACCGTGATACGTATTAGATTGGAGTAAAGTCATAACAAAACACGACCAAGTATAATAGGATAAACTAATGCAATATTCGTGGATCATAATCAGCCCGGAAGAAGAAGAAGTACGAAAATCCTCAAATCCAGTGATGGATTACTTGCTTTCTTAATTCTTATAGAGAGATGGAAAAGCCATAGGATTCTCCCGTGACAAGATTAACTACAAAATTTTCTCCTTCGCTAATAAGAATACTATAGTAGTAGTATGTCTCATTCATTTAGATGCGATTAAAACGAAAGCATCAAGTAAGTTTTAGTGTGCAAGGATGGGGCATGTCCATAACGTAGTGTGCCTCTTAGGATTTTAAGATTGTACATACTACTCCATGAAGTAGAGTGGAATCATTATTTAATCATCATATTAATCCATCATAATCTCCTCTGTGGTACCACTACGTCCCGGGTACTGACTGTATAGAAACTTGTTCATAAAGCTTCTAGTGAATGAATAAATAGATAGAAACAAGCAGGAAACTTTCTTGCATAGATTTCTATCGCAGACTTTCACCACCTGGTTTTGTCTATTGTTTCTGCAACTGTTTATCTTATTTCTACCCACAACTTTCACTATAATACAATTGTACTACAGTTTCTTCTTTTTACTTTGCAGCTGCTGTCATTGTCTCATCTCACTTGTTGAAGCCAACATGTCATGCAACATTTAATTTCATGTCGCTCAATTAAAAAAGATCAAGATAACATGGTTGATGTCATGATTTGAAGAGAGAGAGGATGCCAACGATCAGTAATAGCTCGTCTGTCATTACTCCAAGAACAAACCATCATGGCTTAAGTGAGAAATTAAGCTAGTGCGGTGATGTGGAGGTGTTGAATTGATGGAAGTGGCTGCTTTCGTGACTTTGTGCGATGACGGACGATAAATTGATAGTGAGGATGAAGTTTAGACAAAAAGCCTCCTAACCCTACATTAGTGGTGGGTGAGGAGAGTAACTAATAATTGAGTGATTGGACGACACTTTGTGGTGTTTATTGGTAGGGCTTGCTGAGGTGGTGGTGGTGGTGGTGGTGAAAGCGAAAGTGAAAGGTGACAATTAGGTGATCCGTGCACGTTGCACATCGTTTGGTTGGTGTAATTACAAACAAGATCGTGCAAGGTAAGTTTACACTTCGGGCACTTATTGAACTGATTGCATCAATTTTGTAGTGGCAGATTTTGATGA
>JAQIWQ010001306.1:0-11288 GCA_034695825.1 Folsomia inoculata
TTCAGGACAAATTAAATAATTATGGGTAGTCAAAGTGGAGAGAAGAAACCAGAACTAGTCGTGTTTGACCTCGGTAATTTAGTAATTTTGCAAATTTCAACACGGTGCATTTATTTAAAGATCTTTATGAATTTTAATTGTTTTTCGTAGACTACACGCTTTGGCCATTTTGGGTTGATACACATGTCACTCCACCCTTTGCTGTGAAGGGGTATTTTCACAAATAAATCCGTGGGATGTGTTGTAATTAAAATCACCATTCAATAATTTATTGCTTTGTTACTGTAAATTTAGGGGTAAAATTGTGGACGCACGTGGTCAGACTATCAAACATTTTCCAGAAGTTCCTCAAGTTTTGGAGTTTTTAAAAAATGAAGGGATTCCTGTAGCTGCTGCTTCCAGAACTGGGGAAATACATGGAGCTAATCAACTGCTGGACCTTTTTGGATGGGACAAGTATTTCAAGTATAAGCAGATTTATCCTGGGTGTAAACTTCAGCATTTTAAAGTGTATGAACTTATTACATAATAACATAATATATTACTCCAATTAACGAGGTTTCATGTTTTTGTGACTTGATGCTCCAGATTTCAAAAGGAAACAGGATTGCCGTACACCTCCATGATATTCTTTGATGATGAAGACAGAAACATTCGAGACTTGAATAAGGTTGGAGTCCATTGTGTGCTTGTTAAAAAAGGTGTGGATATGAAATTAGTTAAGGATGCGTTGGAAGAGTTTTCCAAAACGTTTCAGCAAAGCAAATCAAATGGGAATGATCAATGATGGACAGAATCACATGTAATATGGAATTGAGTACCTGAAGTTTGCAGAAAATGTGGAGTATATTGTTTTTTCTTCTCGGAAAGCTTTAAGTCTGTGTATACATTTTTATTGATTGTACGAAAATAAGGATACAAAATTGTATTAAATCGCCCAAATTCTCCCTACAGCTTTGTCTATAACTTTAGCCAATTGATTCACAAGACCATCATTTTGCACATCTAAAGGCTGGAAACTTACTAAACCATAATTTTCAATGACGTCTGCAATTGCTGTATTCAGTGTCCGGTACTTTTTCATTCGTTCGTCTTCGTCGAGACAGTCGACGATATAAGAAAGGTCCAGTACATCTGTGTAGTAATCCAAACTGAAGGGAAGTCGACCATATTTTTCGGCTAGGTCAACTTTCGTTAACTATAAAAACCAATCATCGCAGAATTGTTTTGTGTCCGTTTGAATTTGAAAAACTGTACTACAACAAATCTTACAACGTTCAAATGTGGGGTGCTGATGTGAAGCATAGTTGTTAAACTGGTTAGAAGGCACGAAATATATTTTCCTAGAATATAAATGTCCAATCTTAGTGAAAAATAAGCAAGATATCCAGAGTCTAGACAATAGTTTGTGTTTCAATTACTGATTTACTGTACCTGGATCAGAACAGTAGTGAGAATCCACGAGGTTTAATGTGCAAAGTGTCATTATTTTTTCCAATTTTTTCACCATATTTTTTACAGCCTCCACATGCGTATATAGTTCAACCTAATACAGGAAACAAGAAGGAGAACGAAAGTGCTAGATACATAAGTAACAAACCAATTTATTCCACCTACCTGCCCAGGCATATCAAAAAGTACCCAACAAGGCTGAGTAGGGTCTGCTAATTCAAATTCTTTTTGAACATCTCCAATCACAAATTCTTCAAAATTGTCATCGATAAACTGCATTGCGTAAATCAATGATGCATTAGGTCCCAGATTCATTCTTTCCATTACATCTTCCACCGATACAAGGTGGCTAACGTCTACATCAACCTTGTAAGGCAAAAGATCATTCCCAGGGTCCATGTTAACACGCTTTACATTCGCAAGTCCATACTCTTGACATAGGTATTCTCCCATACGATGACAATATGTTGTTTTCCCACTGCCAGGAGGACCTACAAACCCCAACAGGAATAATTATATTACATCCTTTCTTCTACTTCCAATAACAGTTAATTTAATGCAATTACCGATAACGAGCTGCCCATAAATTTTAATTTGACGTTTCGCTTTCCCACTACTGCTCATAACTTCAGCTAAATAGAGTTCAAGCTCTCAATCAAAGCGTTGGCCACTTCTTCCAACAATGGTTTATCAAATCGCTTCAACCCAACCCCAAAAAGTATTGGAAGTTCTGAGCAAGCACAACCACTTTGATGTATTTTGGAGCCTAGAACTCTTGCTGCAAGGAGTATTTCCGATTTCTCCACACCAAAGAGGACTTTAATGTCGTAAACCACGTCTTGTGTAGATGATTCAAATTCAATCTCGTCGTTGTCGCCACTTCGCTGAAAGCTGGAGGGTAGTTCTGGAGCAAATTCTTTTTTAAATTCGACCAGCGTCCCTGCACTGCCTGCTTCCACCTCAGAAACAATAATGAAGAGACGATTGCTGTACACGTGGATCACAAGACTGGCCTTAGAGGGGGTCACAATTGTCTTGGTCTTTACTGGAAAAGTTGTGTTGGCGTTGACATTGACAGTGGCAGGGTGCTCACCAAATGACATTATTTTGATGAAGTCAACCCACGAACTATTTGATTTCTTCTTTTTGAAATTACAAAACGAAAGTACATTTTTAGCAAATAGCATATACATTCAGATTAAACACGCCAGGTCAGGCTAAAATACGCCTTCTAGACCACTCTTAAGTCTTAACATACCTTTGCGTCCTTAGTCACTTTTAAGTCAAAGTTGAAGTTGAAAATTATCAGGTGCAAAAGAAACAGAAAACCCAATGAATGCAAACCTTGTCGCTTTTTGCTACTTTCGTTCCCGCAAGTGCTGCACTGTGGAGTCATTCCTCTTCCCCTTTGTTTGTACGGGGTGCATGGATTGAACGAAATGCTATGCAATTGAATTCATCATTTGAACAGGATTCGATTCAGGATAGTATAATTATAAATGCAAATTAAGTTTAAATGTTTCTAAACCAGATTATTTGTTGAAACTGTCTTCATTCATTTGCCGAAAATGTTGACAAATATAACGTAACACGTGTAACATTTTACTTTACAGTATGATTGGCCTTCTCGATCTTGAAATGAATGAGAGGAAGAGAGAGAAGTGACTTCACGTCATGAAATTTTGCCGACTTTTTGCAATCTTGAAACTGTTCGGAAACTGCCGGATGAGATGTTTGCAATGCCCACCATGCCACAATGAGATGGTGGTGGTGGTGCTGGTGAAAATGATAAGTATGCCAAAATCTTAACAAATCCTTATAAAAATACTCATCATTGTGCAGAAAACACTGGATTTTAAATTGTACATTCTTTCCAAGAAACTTACTACGAGAGAGCATTATAATGACTCTCCGAATTTCTCTCGATGACTTGAAACTCGTTGTATTCGATCTAGGTTAACAATTATTTCGCAATTTATTAATGAAAACAATTATGGTGATTTATTGATGTAATTGATTATATTCAGACTACACCATGTGGCCATATCATGTGGATTCAACGGTTAGTTTACCATTTCATGTCAAAAAGTAAGTGACTATATGCATCCTTGTCGTGAGATTTCAATTTTCGCGTGTTTATTTAATTGATATTTTATAGTTCAAAAATATTTGACCAGTCTGGTCAAGAAATAAATCCCTACCCTGAAGCTCAAAGTGTTCTCGAATATTTAACGAAAAGTGGCCAATTCACAATTGCTGCAGCGTCAAGAACTACCAAACCCCCAGCCGCACATCAGCTTCTTGATCTATTTGATTGGAACAAGTATTTTGCACTCAAGGAGATTTATCCTGGATCAAAGGTCACTCATTTCGAGAGGTACATAGAAATCCAAATCATACATGAATAGATTTACGTTGCTTTGTTTGCATGTAATTTGGGATTTCCAGGTTCAAGGATCAAACGAATGTGCCATACAGTTCAATGCTATTTTTCGATGACGAGGAGCGTAATTTACGAGATGTTTCTCAATTAGGTGTGAAATGTGTTTGTGTCCCAAATGGAATGAACATGAAACTACTCCATGAAGCATTAAACTTGTTCAAAAATTAGTGTAAAAGTGCTCCTCATACAAAATAATCAAGTGCATACAATTGCAATTACTGACAAAATAGACTGCTGTTTATGCATTTTATGGTGGTGACAATAAATAAATTAATCTTAATTTAACGACGCAGCATTACTGCTGCAGTAAGTACATACGTATACACATTACACAATGGTTCTTTAAATCAAATCTGTATGAAGATTGAAGCTCAAAAGTTATCAAACAAACGGATAAAGTGATGGCAAATTCTCAAACATACCAGAGATTCACTAATACAAATACATGACCATAGATTTGATTTATTTGTCACAATGCATGTATGGGTTTGTTTAGTCCGTTGGCAATATGATTTAGCTTCAGGATTTGCAATTTTAGCATTGCAAATTGCTATCTTCCATGCTCGGTATTAGCGCATAATCTGCATAGTTCTACGACCACACTTACAATTAGTTCTCCAGGATCAGGAGATTCACTATTCACTCTACTATGCAAATAACCTTATACAAATAAACTCAACGAACCCTCCATTAAAAATACATGCCCTAATGCCCTTGGAATGTTAACATTTAAACTGCGTAGTTTTCGTTTAGTCAAATCCAAAACAAAAGTGTTTACCATGATTTAAAGAAAGTCAATCCAACCTCAGCAACTTTTGGATATGGAGGATACAATACACATACAATATCAAAATTCGCCCATGGACTATCATTCTCACTTTATCAGCGTGCATAATTTGTTGAAATAAAACAAATTTCCAAAGTGGGTGCTTCATGTATCCAAACTTATGATGCATACATTTGATGATGATGTCATTCATCAACGTTGATTGAATAGTCCAATAATCCTTTCCTGCTCAAAATCAAGTAATTATAAATTCGATGAGATGAAAACAAATGTGCGTAGATGATTCTTGAACATCATTCATACCACGTATGCAACGTCACAAAACGACAATGAGAATGACGCATGCAGTATGGCTAACTGAGTAAAAAGACTAAAAAACAGCACACATTTAACATAACCCGTTCTTTAAATGCCTCTCAAAAAAACATCAATTCACTCAAGTTTTTAACCCATGCACCTTCATTTGATATTGAGAACAGACGCCATGCAAAATTGGCAACATTGCTGCGGATTTAACTCCTAGGGTGCAAATATCATGTGAAACATAAAATCCAACCAAGTACATCGACGGTTTTTATAAAAACATCCATAGTATAGTATGCTCACACGAAAAAAAGTTCCTGGTAACAAACCAAGAACATCGTATGCATAATGGCTTCGGTCGGTACATTGGTTGGTTGTGTACAGTTTGAAATACGAAGTTGGACCATTTTTGTGACCTCTGTCTGTCTTGGCCTACTGCATTCTCCTTGAACAAAACAACACACGATACCAAAATACCAACCCTTTTTAACCCTTACAATTTGATCTTACTTATAGTTATAGTATATTCCATCCTCACAACTGCCCTTTTTAACCCTAGACGTAATCCTTTAATCCATCCAAAACTCTGAAAAACACAAATCCATCCCATCGCATCTAACCAATGCTTAGCTTAACTAACTAACGACGATAACCTTTCAACCCTTAATAAACCAGATAAATCAATGTTTTTCAATAACAGCGATGGATGCACCCACCCCAACTTGGCATCATTGTGCCTCCCCCCTCAAAGCTCGCTCCCCTCTCCCCAATCCAATCCAATCCTTCTCTCTCTCTCTAGATTCTCCTCATCCCTTTTTAGTGTTCCGTTATGACGAGAAGAGAGTAGAAGTGTGGTTTTAAGTTATGTGCTTTGCTCCCAATCAAATATTTCTCACCAAATTATAACAACTCCCAAATCTAAATTTACTACAGTTTTTAAGTTTAATATCGGAATCACTTTTCATTTATCTTCAGTTTATGGTAAGTTTCAACTATATTTCCCTCATTTTTGGAACACTTTCTAATATTGCAAAAATGTAAAATGTTGTTATACGATTGTACGGAAGGATTTGTAACGACTCATTTCGTTGCTTGAGCTAGTTGGAGGCCACTCCTTTTTGCTTGAGGCAGCCAATCTATGCCCTTTGTACATTCTTTGTTTGCTTGCTTGCTTATTATAATGCAGTTGCAAAAAATTTGGACGTTAAAATACGTTAAATTGAAATTAATTGATTGGTATTGGTAAACAGTAAGTAAGAGGTACAAAAATGGTTTAAAACAAGGTATTAAATGTACAGTTGTTGGATGAGATGGAACTAGAAGAAGGTTTTTTAACAATGTGGACACCAATTTGTTAGTTAAATTGGCCAAGCTCGGTTTAGTAGTTGATTATTTTATGCACCGAACCGCAGAGCATTTTAAATGTATCTTTACAAAATTACCAAATGATAGTACGAAAGTTGCTAAAAAATGGTCTTTATTGAGTTGGGAAGTCGAGTACAAAATAGTTTAATATTGAATTGACAAAATAAATAGATTTATCGTTTGAGGAAGTAAGATTTGTACAAATAAGAATGTAATAAATGGATAAGAATTATTTAGATTTTGCCTGAAACAGACAAATTCTAAATTGAAATGGTAGTATTGTTGTATGTTAATTATTTGATTTATATAGCAAACAATTTAAAGAAAAGTTGGTAATAGCTTGTTACGATAATGAAGGATAATTTATTTATGATAAAACTGATGGTGAATATAAATACTGATGCAGAGGAATTATTTATATATTTTAGAAGTCAAAATTACCCATTGGTACTTCCACCTACCTTAATCGGACTCCTCCAATCAATTCTTTTACATGCAAAAAGATGGGTCCGGGATCAGAAAGTATGGTTACGAGTTACTCCCAAGTTCAACAAAATTCTCCATCCATCCACAAGGGCAAGAAGGGGAAAAATGGAAGTAAAGATGGATCTTCAAGCTGTACCAGTACACACGTCGACGAGTCTAGGAGTGGATGCGTTTATTCTTCGGATGAGGCTGGAAAACCCCACCATAAAAAGTCTGGAAAGAGGCAGACTCAAAATCAACATTTTTCATCCTCCTACCCCCAATATCACTCGAAGTCCAAGCCAATTCCAGTCAAGCGGTCCTTTAGTCATAATGAAGTTGAAGGCGGAAAGCCTACCAGAAGTCTTCCGGGTGGTGGTGGTAAGCAGCAACATCAGCTATTATCAACAGTTTCGCCTGTTAAAGGAACGTATTTACCAACTCCATATCAACGCCCGAGCTCATTGACACCGCCCGCTATGGCTTCGCATTCCCTGATTTCACCATCACCGCTGAAAGGGACTCCAGGCAAGTCGTTTTATGCCGGGGCCAAGTTTGAAACGAATCCTTCGTGTATGGTCTTGCCGCTTCCTCCAACTCATTGGACCACTCCCATTCAACGATCTCAATCGCAACCCTCCACTCCCACCATTAAGTCTGCACCGAATGGTACTCAGTTTACTCCAATTGATCTGGTGTCTCTCTTCGGATCTCCTGCTACAATTAAACCTGTGACAATGGCAAAGTCATTCCGTGGTGAAGCAATGATGCAAGCATCTGTAAAGAAAACTTTGGAATCTGATTCCAGTGATGAAGAGCTGAAGGAAATTTTGAATGAAGGGACCAAGAAGGCTGATATTGTTATTGACAAAAAGGAAGCCGTCCCTATTGCTACTACAGTCTTAAAGGCTAGTCCTAGAAAAGCTGTGAATACTGAGGATTTGAAAAAGGCACTTGGAATGATTGCGACGAATTCTCCTTCAACTTCAGTCAATACTAAGGTAGAGTCTGCAAGCGACTTGGATCTAACATGCCACGGATCTGTAACGCCATTGAAACACTTTAAGGAGATGTCGGATCAGTTGAAGTCTCTAATGAAGGTAGCGGCTTAACTTATGGTACAACAATCCTTACAAACTTGACTATTACTTTATGATACTCGGATATGGACAAGATTTTGGTTTATTCTCTTTCGGATTGATTCGTCGCACAAAGGATAATTCTATAACAGTATAATATGTAATATGAAACAGACTCTTTTTGACTAATGAAATGCATGGAAGAACGGAACACTTACCATCGGATTTCATTAGTTGAACGCACGAGATGTACGCAAAATATTACTTTAGTTAAGATTTAAAATAATTAAATTAGATCGTAGTTAACTTTAAATTAGTTTAATCAAGGTCAGTGATAAACGCAAAGGTGACTTTTATAATTTTCTGGCTGCATGGTAAATTACTTAATATGTTTTCATTGTAATTTACCCGTTTCAACAACTGTAAAAATCGGCTAAAGTGTAACATTTTCTTACAAGTTTCATCTGTCCATTTTGTTTTACTGTGGTCACTTCTACGCTTTGGATATCTCGTTAATTTTGATTGGCAATAGTTGTAAGCCACAAATACTAGTGTTTGCAATTGCAACACTTTTACCACCAGAAAGTGAAAGGATATCAGATATTATGTTTATCTGATTATTCCAGTAATTTTTAAAATTTGGTATCAAGAAACTTTGGTAATTTAAAATTATTTCTAGTAAATTCAATTCTAATCTTAATCTAGTTTTACATGCAAGTTTGTTGGTGGCATAAACCAAAACCAAAATCCACAGTTTTCTGCTTAAATTTCTCTCTATTCTTCCGATTTCAATATGACAAGTAGAATGTAGAACCAATAATAACTCCTTCGAACTATAAAATCTCCGACCAATAGTTTTAAATAATTTTACCAGTACCACATAATGCAGGAACAATATCACTAATTGTACCACTAGTAGTAGATATGCCTCAGTCGCAACGATAAGCAACGAGACTGCCACAAGCAGGTTAAATGGATCACCGAAGATGCTAAACAATATTTAGAAGATGTGTTTAAATATGGAATGTGTTGAAGAAAAGTTTGTGATTCCAAATATTGAATATGATCGTTGCTTTAAGAATAATTTTGCACCGAAAGCCAGAGGGTGTAACAAAATGTCCCAAGCTTTAGCCAAATATATCTAAAACTCTTCGTAAAATGGGTTGTCGAATCGAGGACGGAAAAGGCCCTTCTAGTTCTGGTTACTGTTTACAAATGTTGCAATTCTTAGAGTAAAAAATTACGTTACGTTATAGTTATTATGAAACGGTGACGATCATTTCAGAGGTCATGTGATGGGGATGATGATAGTGAATAGCAGGCAATAGTATTGTATCGGTATCGAATAGATAAAGAAAAGGATTTATTCAGAAATGGCAACTTTATAACGTCAACGTGTAACTAAAACGAAGGTTACAATCTACATCTCAAAAGAAATTCTGAAAAGAATTGAATTAGCCAAAATCCGAGTGTAAGATTATATAGAAATTATCAGTGAAACTACTTACTTTCTAGTCCTTGACCTGTTTCGTGTTTACTCTCTTCTGTGTCGCCTCGATGTTCTATGGCGAAGAGAAGGCTCGGATCTCTTTATCAGTAGGTATAATTTTCACTGAAATTCCAAAAATTGTTTGTATTGGCTAAATTATGACAGGATAATTTGTAGTGTAATTTTGGACAGAACTGATCATATGAAGGGGCGACACACATGATGTAGAAAGTAATGGTTTGCTGTGATACACAAACCTTAATCAGTAACCGTGCTTATTACAATAATTCAGTTATAAAGTATAAGCTACAACCTTGTTCAAGGTACCAACTGAACCCACCCAATATCTGTAAGCTATTTACATTTAGTTTTAGAATATTAACGGTATTTTATCAGCCTCTTGTAGTTAAATTGGCAGTGACGATTGGCAGTCAATAACAAGACCAAATTTCAATCTTCAAAATTTACAACCGTATACTTATCCAATTATTAAATTCGCAACATTGGTTAATCTGATGTTCAACTCAAGTCTCAAGTAAGTCCAACCAATTAGTCTGAAATAAGCTGCTACGCCCACATTTAAGTTGCCATTTTGCCAAATATCTGAAACTTACAATCTTAACTAACTTTAACAAGTTCAGGAATGCAATTACTAGATATTAGAGAGCAACGTATTTCACAGTTTACAATTCATGCAACCAAAGCCAAAGTATAGTGTAACTTCCGGATGGGGGGGTTTCATTCTGTTTTCATTAAATTTATGGTATTAATGAACTGAACGAGGGATTTAAATCTCAATTAAGATGTTCAAAGTAAGGGTGCAGAAAAAGGTTCACGATTACAGAAACCTTCCTTTTCCAGTAGTTTTGTAACGTACAAATTAAAACGTTAGCATAATATAGATCGCAGACCTGCAGTATTTTTTATTTTTAGAATTCCAAATTTACGTCACATTATTTACGAAAACTGAGTTAAGCCAATATAGTCCTGGTGTTTTTAAGTTTTATACACGTTCAGATAAGATGTTGGATTATGGTACAAACCCGAATTTATGAACTACTGGAAAAGGTTGACAGGCTTTGATTGAATGAACGAAAAAGGGGTATTTTGTACAAATGTAATTGTCGTCAGGGGCTGAGGAGAGAAATAAGTAATTTATACTCATTCAACCTTCGAATCGATAGCATTTATCAATTTTGTACAAAATACTTTTTGCCATTAATTGTGTTGTAGGTTAGAAAGGACGGCTTGGAAAGGTAGCTGAGGCTTGAGAACAGAATAATCTTGCACAGTTATGTTGGCATTTGAAACTGAAGTATTGACACAAAGCAAGGAAGCGTATTTTTCCTATAAACGCAAGATTCGGCTCACAATATACTTATCAATTTATCACTATTTAAACCAACTCGTGCAAAAAAATTCAACTAGGCTTAAGACTTTGATTTTAAGTTCAATTTAATAAAACGTTTCATAGCCAATAGCAGGGAAATATGCAGACTACTCAGAGTAAAAATTTTCCAAATGTTTTCAATATTAGGTGCCACAAGACTGCCACACAGTACCTGCCTGCCTGGTTGAAGGGTAGTCATGTGTGAAACTAATTAAAGGGCAAAGTATTACAAAATTGGCAATTTCAAACATGACAGAATAACTGTTTTCACATAACAAAAGCAAATCTTTTTTAAACCCTTAAGTGTGGAAAAAGGATGTTTTTGAAGAATCACTCCAAGTACAAAAATATTTCCCTGCTCAACAAATTTTAGTCTTTCATTATGTGAATTATAATAATGTTTGCGTAAAAAACGTTGGAAGTCGATATCCATCATTTTTACGGATGCATTTTATAAGTTTATAACGTTATTAAAATGTATGAATGTGTGTGAATTTGAGAGTAATTACGGGGGG
>JAQIWQ010001307.1:0-11285 GCA_034695825.1 Folsomia inoculata
AACACACACGGATGCGTATACGAAATAACGTTGAAATACGCAGTACTAAATAAATTATTAGTAGACATTGCCAAAGAGCGTCTCATTCTCAATTTGCCTCACTTAACTTATCAAGCAAAGCATGTAATCTCACCTGCTTTTTGTCTCATCTTTCCAGCCCTACCACAACTGGTGTTGGAATGTTGCGTTATGAAATTATGACATAACTGCTCTCCACTTGTTTTGATATAAATTTTTAGCAATTTCAGCATCATCAGATCAGTTGGTATTTTATACAGACATGATTCGTTGAGATCATCAGATCAGGATGACCTTCAACTTGTTTCTTTCTTGCAAGACTTTCAAGCTTTAACAAACCAACCATTACAATACACCCAAGAACTGTATTCATCTGTCCCGTGGGTTTGGTCAAGTGTTAAACCTGCGTGGTTGATTTTTGGCTGTGGTCGCTCTTCAGTATTCCATGAATCATAATAAATTATCAATCCAGTCACCACCACACCAGTTGTGATTTGGCTTTGTTCATCATGTCTTCCAAGCTTTGCAATGCTCAGTAGTTCCTTTAGATTTCTTCGGCGATCTTATAGAGAGAAGAATCCATCGATGACTTAAATCTTGGCATTTTCTAATTTTGTAAATTGTTTGTAATTTTCATGGTACAAGCCTACCATAATAATACATAAATAGTTGCATAGGTTAATTACAACATATTTACCAAATGTTTTTGGTTCGATGCAACCCCACTAATTTCAGGTAGGTTCGATGCCTGCATCGTTTAGTTTGTAATGTTAATATACCGATATGCAAGCAACAAACAATTTGCATTCACCTCTCTGCATAAAAATCATTGCCCATTTCAATATTATGCAACAATGGATGGATTCCAGATCCGTTTGCAGGAATTTGTTTTCATGAGTTTCATTAGAGGATGAGAAGCTGTTTGGATTCCTAAACACGAATAAAAATAATTTAGGGCAATCTTCGCGTCCTTGCCAAAACCCGATTTGCAACTTTCCATCACAATTTGCATATCACCATTTTCAGAATGTCAACAGAAACTTGAAGTGCAGAAAAAATGAAAACCATGTTTGCATGCACGTGTTTTTGTAAAATTATGCAAATCCACTCACAGACCAATTTTTGCAAACCCACCAATCCGGGATAAAAATAAAAGTAGCAAAAGTAGAGTAAACTGTAATTATGTAAACCATGATTCTCAAAGACATATCCACGTCGATTTTTCCAGAGTTTAGCTTAATGACTATTTTACGCCACAACCTACTTGGACTAAATTACAATGATTGTTGGAAGCCGGCCGGTATTCAATTCAACAATTGAACTCACGATTGGGCCAATTGTAATTTGTGGGCCTAGAACATGTAATAAATTCCAAAGCTGAGGTAAAGTCAAGGTCGCTTGAATAATTTCATTTGAGCTTGTATTGTGATTTAACATTTTTTGCCAAAAGGGGTATACAGACTAGAATGACTGGACTGGAATCTCATCTTCATTAAATTGAACTCAATTGAGCATCTTCGCTTTTTTGCATGAAACCTGGTTTGTCCAGCTCTTATTAACGAGTCGTTACCTCATCTCCTGACATGATGACCAAAGCCAACCTTTATACGCTACCCTTGTCCTATATCTTACCTGTACAGTACATGCCTGCGTGGTGGCATTATTTGGCATGATGCTGGGTAGGGTAGGTGGTTGTTGAGGTACCAGTACCTGTTTTTGAAGCGTGGAATAGTCCAAGGGCGCGGTCATGTTGGGATTCTGGTATAAATAGGAAGCTTTTCCAGATTCGAGTTATCAATCAGTTTTGCCACAACTGCAACCTAAACTCTTTCACATAAACCGCAGCTTTAAGCTACTCCACAATCTTCAACATGTTCAAAGTTGTAAGTTTCTCTATATTTTTGACTATCTTGACTTTGATGGGAACTTTGTTTCAAACATTCTTCGAAACCTTTTAGTTGGTCCTCCTTGCCCTCTGCGCCATGGCTTCTGCCCAATACTACTACGGCAGCAGCTATGTCCCAAGCTATGGATACTCCTCTGTCGGATATGGATACCCAGCTTACACCGGATACAGTGGAGTCTATGGATATTCTGGATACCCATATGTCGGAGGACTTTCTTACTTCAAGAAGTAAATGACTGCAACTGATGATCAAAAATACCAACAAATGCAAACGGATTGTCTATGGATAATGTCCATTCTTCTAAATTCTTGTACTATATAAAGTCTTCCAAAGTCTTTATCAATTAAATAGCCATCACTTAAAAACTAAACTAAAATTGAGACTGCAATTCATTTTCATGTGCATACTTACTTTATTGCTATCCTTTATAAATCTGTCTCGTTGTATTCATACATGATTCATTTTTGACTATCTACTGCAACAAAGACAATATATGGCATATAAAAACAGCACGACTATGCATAAAACGATAATTATTTTTAAGTGTATGTATAATTCTAATGGCTAGAAACACGCGGACTTGCACCTGTCCTTGGATTATTGGAATGACTAAATGCTGAAAATCGTCTGTACTTATGGATGAACTTTTCCAATTAATAAAATAAATTAATGCAAAAAATTAGCATCAATTTGGCTGATTTGAGATGAGTTATTCAACTGGTATTCAGACTTGACGATTTTCTTTTATATTCAAATGTCATCTTCATAAAATTCTTTTCCTCTCTTCTTTGGTTTCGCAATCTTCTTTCTGACTCTTTTCAAGACGACGTAGGAATTGTATGTTGTATACTCAGCGGATAACCAGGGAACGTAAAATGCTCGAAGGAGTTGGTGTGACTTTGCAGCATTAAGAAAATCTTGTTCAGCTAAAATTCTCCAGTCAGCCGTATTTGCAGCATAGTTTGGTTCATGTGGTGAAATTCGATCCGGATCCACGAGGTCCACAAGGTAGTCACAGTTGCTTACATTAACCTAAAAAAATATGAAGGTTGAGAAACTGAGAAAACACTGTATAATTCCAAATAAACCTACGTATCGAGTCGTCTCTTCTTTATTCCAGTCATTCATATGCTGAGGTATCCTTTTTGTTCCAGCCGGATCAAAGGGTGAGTACAAGTCTGGAAGTTGTCCCTTGAAATCTGATTCAATAAATCGAACATCCCAAGCCAAACTAGGAACAAAGAACGAGCTTGGAAATCGGTACCACTCTTTTCCATAACATATTGTATGATTTCTGCCAGATTGAATTGCTCGTTGTGTAGATGGATCGCGATTAAAGGCAAAATAAACATCGAATGGTGCTCGGTAGCCTGAAACATTAAGACAATAATAAATAGTACTTTCCAGACTAAACTTAACTCAAAACACAATCTAATCTACCCACCATAGTACAATGCCAGTATTCTTGAACTCCCAATCACACTGGATGTCAAAATAGCAGCGACTCCAATGGATGACACAATTTTTCGATAATCCCACATTCTAACTTTGGTAAGATCTTTCACTCTTTGGATCCACCAGAGGAAGATTTTTGAACAGATGAGATCAACAATTTTCTGTACTGCGTCAATTCCAAGAGCACCTGCAACTGGGATAAGGGCGAATATCGGGAACATGAATCGTTCCTCCTGAAAACAATCCAATTGTTATCAACAACACATACCTGGCTTAGCCAGGCTGGCTATGAAGCCTATGTTAAAATTAATAACAATAACCTTGTGCGGTTGAACAATAAAAACTCCCATCCATAAATAAATGGTCCCAGCAATACACATTTTTTTCTTTAAGTTTGATTCCAGTCTGTAGTTTAAAAGCATCACCAGTGGGGATATTAGAGCGGATGCGAAGACGAGATTAAAGTTCAGTGTTCCATTAGTAAAATAAAATGACCACGGTTCGGTTCCATATAGTTCCGGCCCCTTATTCGACAAAATGTTGTACTTGATGATGTTCCAAGGAGCAATCACAGGTTTTCCATACATATTTGAATCCAATACAACCACAGGGATCTAATACAAGCAAAAATTAATGTCTAAACCATAACTCTTGGGAGTTTCAGATATTACTAATTACCAATATGGCGAACAACGATAAAAAAGACCACTTGATGAACAACAATATTTTGCGTCTTATAAACAAAATGTCTACCGCAATAATTGCACTGAAATAATTAAACAAAAAATTAAAATACACTACAAGATTACAACAAATGTTATATATTTTACCCAGTCAATGCCGCAAAGGGCCAGCTCAATAGTCCAGACATGGCGACCGAAAAAATAGCCAGTTCATCAAGTCCATCTAACCAAGCTCCAAACGCAAAGGCAGTCAAATACCTAAAAAATTATAAACATTTAATTCCAGATTCCAACTCAAAAACTCTTCCATAGAACAAAATAAGTAATACATACATTGAGAACGCTGAAGGAAGAAATGCACATGATGAAATGAACATTCCAGCCGAGAATAATGAAGTGACTAGCGTAATTCTGGCGACATTTCCCCCAAACTTTTTCCGGACTGAGCTAAGGAAAAAAAATAAACCTCAAATGATGGATTACTGAAACACATTTCCACACCTTACCGATACAAGAATGCCTCTGCACAAGCGCATATAAAAGCCAGGAAACATCTCACAAAGAAAAAGATAAGAAGTGGTGTAGGTCTTAGAACGTAGTCGTATATTTTGGCAGGGACAGCATGGAACAAGATGTACGTATACGACCTTAACGCATACACTGGAGAATATTCCCACGTCTGAAATCCCTTCCCATACAACAGATAATGTGTCTACAACAAACAGTCACTAAAATTAAACATTACCATACTTTTACTCTATTAATTTAACAAAATATGCAAGTACCGGTTCCCAATAATTATACGTTTCGTCACAATCTGAAATAGTTGTCCATAATCCTGCCACAAATCTTGCAGAAATGAGTAATTTAAATGCCGAATAGGGTGTGGGTGACCAATATGGATCGTGGAAAAAGTCGTCATCCTCTTCATCCTCTTTGGTCGTTGTCTTTATGTTTCTGCGATTGAGTGGGGCGCTTTTACTGCTACCCTCCAAATCATCCAGGATAGATGATCGATCTTCAGGGTTTTTTGATAAGGGAACATATTTTCCAACTCTATTTGATGATCTAAAAGAACCATTTTAAAATTAACTTTGATGGACTTTAGAATCGATTCATGTCAAAACTTACGGTGTTTTGTGTCCCCTAGACTTGGATCCGGTACCACCACCCATTCTATTTCTTGTTAAGCTTTCTGAGTGATTTGGAAAAAGGTAATTTTCAAACAGATCCCATTTTCGTAATGTAATTTTTTGAAATAAATATAAAAAAATGTCAAAAATACGAAATTAACCACGACGAATAGCAGTATGCGAATGAAAAAACGGTTTGGGTGAATGAATTGTCGTACAAGTATGAGTACAGGGCAAAGTGAGAAGAGAGACGATCCTTCTCATGAAAATCCTCATGCAATTTCTATACATTTCTTTCATGCAATATTTTATTTACACTTTTATTCTTCTATGATAAACTTTAATGTTCCCCCTTTTCCTTATCACCACCACCCTCACCACCTTCACCACCACCCCCACCCCCATGATAAAATTCTTGCCTCTTTTTTGCAAGTTTTTCAATGCCATTTATTCCATCCTCCTCAGCTTGGGCTTGAATTTTTTCTGCATACCCCACCTGCTCTCTGTCCCTGAATACCAAATCCTTTCGAAATTTGCCATCTCTTAACTCTTCCACATAATTGTTGACCACCCATAATCCATAGGCATGAATGAGCATAAAGGCAATGAAGGGGATTTGAGAAAATAGGGGACGTCCAGCAATCAAATACATGAGAAAAAGTATCATCTTGAATACAATCACGGCACATCGAATGTAAAACCAGGTTAAGCACAGACCAATATGTTTCTGAAAACATGTTGCAAAAATAGAGGCACTGCAAAATTTCGCATGGTTGAAAACTGACTGACCTTATGAATTCCAATCAAAAGAACAGCAAAGAGCATCAAGTTGACGGTGGTAAAGAATCCAGATAGCGTCAGTCCAATTATTTTATGATTTTTCGATACTGCATGAAAAATGTTTAAAATGTTTTTAATTTAAAATGAGTGACTTGAATGAATTCACATTTTTTTGAGGCATTGCTATCAAACTGGTCCAACTTGTCAATTTTTGTATTGTTCTCATTCGCATTGTTCTCAAATGGGTCTAAGGAAATGATGTCATATTTTCCAAGCATAAAGACAAACCAAATTATGCCAACAAGTCCCAAAATCTAGAATAGAAATGAATGGATAAACTTGAAAAAGTGTTTCATGGAAAACTAACCATGTCCAAAAAGGCAATCACTTTTGACGCCTTTTCAAGTGGAATCAAGTGACATGTCGGGTGCACTCTTTTGGCCATTTTTGTCTAAAAAACTATGAAATTTTACCCTTCAACCAAGCAGAAATAATGGGTGCAAATAACTGACTGGACTGAAGTAGAAGAAATTGGAATGGTTAACAATTCCTGGTTTGGATTTTGGCAAGAAAAGCAGGGGTGGATTAGCAAAGCAAAAGTAATTAAAAAGGTAAAATGTGTAAATTTGTCATGAAAAGATGATAATTGCAACGCTCACAAACAAATTCACATGGAGCGATTGCCTACTGACAAACAAATTGGAGATAAGTACCAACACATCTAAAAAACCTTTTGAAATTCAGTGTCAATTGGTGCATAAAGTTGAAAGAGAGGATATGCTCTGAAGACTGAAAAGCTACTGTACTCATCAATAATTCATGCATACTCTGTAGAAAATACACATTTCAGCCGAAATTTCATGATTTCCAGAGTTAAACAAGTAATTTGCAGGCAAAAGATGGGCTTTGTAACATTTACTTTATTGCAACAAATTAAACAAATGACAGCAGATTCATTAGTAAAAATGTTAAGCCTTGCTATGCTTCCTCAATACGAATGTGGGGGACGCTAGTTTCACTCAGTTTTTTCATGTTTCTACGTTCTTCCTTGATTTCCTTGATAAAGACCCAAACCACCCACATGCCATAGAGGTGAACTATCATGAAAATCATGTGGGGGATATGGTCATGAAGGGTTGCCCCCACTATAATGTACACTACATAAAGACACCCTTTGAATGTAAAGATGGTTAGACGGATGAGAAACCATGTTTTCAGCTTGCAAATATTTTTCTGCAAGATAAAAAGTGGCGTTCATTATTAATACATGCAAAAATATTTGTCAAAATACAAAAGTAAAGGGATATTTACATCATTAGATGCGCTCAACAAGAGAACAAATGCTACAAAGTTGACGATGGTGTAAAATGCAGAAAGTGCAATATTGCAGCTTCTCCCGTTGATCATGAATCCTGATCGAAATATAACGTTACACCCATCATTTCAGAAGATGCCCTCATTGAAAATGCAATGGTTTTCAAATTTCTGCTTACCCCTCGTCGTAAGAGATACGACTGGATGGAAAGTAGGAGAAGGATTAAGGGTTAGATTTTGTGTTGAATTAATATTAAAGGGTTCATTTTGTATGATGGGGGCAAAGGTGGTGGTAGGTGCATAAGTTGAGGGATCTTTCATAAGTAAATCATATCCATCTAGAATGTAGACAAACC
The DNA here is from genome assembly GCA_034695825.1 of Folsomia inoculata. NCBI lineage: Eukaryota > Metazoa > Arthropoda > Collembola > Entomobryomorpha > Isotomidae > Folsomia > Folsomia inoculata. Next base: position 7,647 of record JAQIWQ010001307.1, read on the forward strand.
AAAAGATGCCAACAAGTCCAAAAATCTGAAACGTCACCAAGAAATTCAAGTGTGCAAAAAAATCGAAATATTGAAACCACATACCAAATCACAAATTGCAACAACTTTAGCGATAAATGGAGTGGGGCATCCACAAGCTGGGTGTAACCGGACCATTTCCGTAATTTTTAAAGGAAGGACTTCAGGATGAGAAGGCTTTGAATTAGTAAAGCCTACATGCGAAATACAACTAGAGATTGGAAATGAATATGATTTTCATACAACGTACAACTTTTCGATAATTTAAGCAAAGCATAAGACGAGATGAGTTTTATTTTATGTGCAGTCCATTTAAGAAATCATGGGATAGTTCACTAATTGAAGCTCCTAATTGTTAAACCTAACTCTATTGAATTGAAGTGCATAATTACTTTAACATTTCAGTAAGTAATTTGCTAATTGCTCTTTTAACCTTCCGTCTTCCATCTTAAACGCATAATATCCAAGCATTGGCGGAATGCACAACCATTTCTTAATTAATTATCCTCATCTTACTATATGCATATCAAACGAATAGTTGACTATGAAAAATCAGCAGAATCAATTCAAGTAACTGTATTATTTATTAATTGACATAAATAAATGTGAGTAACAAAACAAACAATAGATTTTGATCAATTATAATTCTAATCATCAAAGCTTTATGAATTGAATTCTTTTCTAATAATATATGTATATATTAATTAATTTGGAAGTATCTTTTTAAAGCAAATAGGACAAAATGAAGACTCACAATCACAAATAATTACTTCAATTCAATCATGCCTCTCTCCAGCTTGAATCGAAGTCGTTCATCTTCAACTTGGGCAGCATTTCTAACTTCTTGAGTTAAGAACTCGTTCCATTTCATCATCTCTCGATTATACTGGATTTTTGCCATCAGCATGTCCCGAGCATTGTTTAGTTCATCTACTGACATCTGCCCCAACCCCGCTAGGGTAACATGTTTGTAGCTGTTCGAACCCGGTGGTGATATCGGACGAGCTGGAATAGGTTTAACTATGTAACGAGGAGGAACGACAACGACGGGTACGGGTGGAGGTTCAACAGTAACATTTGTTGCTGGTTTAGTCTTGGCCTTAGACTCGGAAGCATGTCCAGAATGATTATCCCGTCTTTGAGGTTGAGAACCAGTTCCAAACGGCTTGAATTTCTGTGAATCTTCACGATGTCCAGTTGGCCCATGTCCTCTTTCATATGAAGGCCCAGCTCCGCCCCCACCAAAAAGAGGAGTAGGAAGAAGTGGAATATTTGATCTCCAACCGGAACGGATAGAAGGATCCACCTCTCGCTGCTCTTGACGTTTTGCCACTTGTGAAGTCAAACTCTCTCGAATTCCAACCACTTCTGGTTGTGGCATGGCTGGTTCGACCTTCACCTTGGACGGTTCTTCATCAGCGCGTAATGCAGAAAGCAAAGTCACAGCCGCTGGAAGCTCTACACGTTGAAGCTAAAAGATAAAATAAAAGATTAATGAAAAATCCCCTTTTAATTAATGAAAGTTGTTTTAAAAAACGAATTACCTTTTTGCAAAACTCCTCCACGCATTGATTCAACTTTGCAGCAGATTGAGTCAAATCCTTCACCACCGAATTAAATTCCACCATGGTCTCAAAGTTCTCTTGCTGTTGGTTGATTTTTGGGCGATTGTGCTCAGCATTGTTGAGAAGAGTCTCTGTAAAACCAAAAGGAATTAATGAGGTCGTTCTCGGTTTGGTTCAATCAACTTAACATTACAATAAAAAGAACAACCAACACTCAAAAGTACAAATTATTAAACTATTCTGTACTCACCTCTCAACTCATTCTTCGCAGTACCATCCAAAACTTTGGCCTTTCGCTGTGAATCGTTATTTCCCCCATTTCCTTCCCATGATTTGGATGCCATCGTTCCACCCACAAGGCCAAGACACTCACAGCAGGAACAAGCCTCTGACACAGGACAGACCAAACTATTATAGAAAAAAAAGTATTAAAAATTTGTTAATAACGATTGACTTGCAATAGCAAACTTGAACAGAATTTTAATTAAACTGAAACAAATTTTGATAATTTTCTTACCAAAACTAAACCAGAAATTGTTAAAAAACAAAAAATAATCCTGTCCGAGCGAGCGTGCGGTGGTTGTTTGCTACTGCTGAAGAAGAAGAAATGGTGCAAGGAAGAAAAAGTTGGTATGTGATTGGTTGTCTGCTGTGAGCGATGGTGGGACGAGGTAAAGTTAAAGTCGAGCCAAATTTTCACTTTACCTGATTTTTGAGAGCGGGTTCAAGTTCAGTTGGAGGTTATTGGTCTTCTTTCTTTCGCTATCTTTTCGTTTTTTGAGCCATTTCTCTAAAAGTGGAGCGAGCTGAAGTGATGGTGGTGATGGATTATAATAGATTTAATACGTTCAAAATTTGAACTTCAAATTAAATTGTTTGCCAAAATAACATCAAAATTAAAAATGTGTGAAACTATAAGTGTAAACAGACTGAGAACATACAAACAAACGTTGATTTATAAATAATTGGTGTAGGTAGTGAGTGGTCACTCCACAGTCAACAGTCTTCTTTCTAGTTCATAGTTAGTTGGTTTGGAAGTGGGGGTGGTGGAAGGAGAAGTAGAAATATGGGATCCACTACTGAAGAAGAGGAAGAAGGAGGATTTGAGCTGGATGATATTTACCAAATTTTGGATTTTTCTCCTACCCAAAAGTTTCCAAATTCTAGAAAAGAAAATGAGTTTTGGAAAGGAAAAGCTATTAAATTAAAGAAATGGTGAGTTGGTAAAGTTTAATGATTTGAAAGTAATTAGAAATGGAAATGAGAGGGCCGAGTGAATGGAGTGATATTGATGAACAATGAAGCATAAAAGGCTGTTTATATATTATTGTCTAAAACTTTTAATTTACTTCATTTTTTAACAGCGTTCTACATCTGATTACCGAAGTGAAAGCACTTCGAGACAAGACTCAGTCATCCAAGTTCTCATCCACCAAGAACAGCCTTCCTGTTGAACATGTTATTGATTCCTCTGATGATGCCGATGATGGGTTGGGAGTCGACGTCAATAATGGGGTCACAAATGCAAATCATGTGAATGAGGGTGACGATAGTTTTTTTGAGAAAAGTTACATAGAGGAGGTGGTGCCGGTGGAACGACACAACGGTGTTGATCTGAATCATATTGAACAAGAAGATTTAATGCTTGTGGATGAAATAGCTCCAAATAATCAACGATCTGATTATGAAGAAGAAGCTGAGCTCCCAAGTCCAACAGCAACTGTGTTTGTCCCAAGGAGAAAGAAACGGTCAAATTCAGAAGGAACAGATAAAACAATAATTGGTTCGGACAACCGGGATTCTGATTCAACTCAGAATTGTAAAAATGATGGTAGCAGTTCCGATAGAAAGAAAGTTGATAACAAGGACAAAAATCAAAAATGCGACGATAACAAGGGCACCCAAGAAATAAACCAGCCCATTAAAGTCAAAGAGATCGTGGACAAAGAGAAACCTTCAACTTCAGAACGACACAACGATGTTGATCTGAATCATATTGAACAAGAAGATTTAATGCTTGTGGATGAAATAGCTCCAAATAATCAACGATCTGATT
>JAQIWQ010001308.1:0-11281 GCA_034695825.1 Folsomia inoculata
GTTTTGTAAAATATTCTTTTATTTGGGTCGAATTGGATTCCAACTGCTCCCACGGACGAGATTAGTTTGAAAGCGAATTGGATATTTCGATAAAGATTTTTAGAGTACATTTTCAGCTTGTTTTACAGAGACTAAATCAACGCAGCGATATTAATTTCTAACTGGTCTTCCACTCGGATGACCAGGCCTTTAATACAGACAAATGGGTCGATCGAAGGAAAATGGAAGCGTTGACACTTTTGTCGACTCAGTTTGTAAAGAGGTAGGCCATGGGTGAAAGCTATATAGTCATTCAAATTGCTTTAACAAAGTGCTTTGATAATTTGTTGTCTGATTGTGGCCATGGAACTGTAATTTAAAAATGGTTGGAGCATAGGGAAAAGAAATTACAGTTTTGACTCTAACCTGTCTCAATAGGAAGTAATGACATGTATTTATGTACAAACATACTGGATTTGTGGTGCAAACCTAGAATGTAACCCAGTGGAGTAGGTCACTGTGTCGAAAGTTGCATTTTCTATGTACCAACAGGATTTTGTTAAATATTTAACCGTATGAAACAGTTTCAAATGGACCATGATTAGTTTTTATTCCAAATTCTATAAATTTCCAATACATCAACGGCCAAAGAAATGTGTTTATGTCCCTTTAATTAAACCATCATTTTATCCGAAATTCAGTGTGCTTTTTCAAGCTCATTTTGTTAATAACAAAACTGCAAAATATGACGAAGTCAGATATGGTTCCATGAATGAAGACAAGCATTGAGTTAGTTGCATGCATCTGTTGTACTCCACATTATTTCCTACCGCGTTAAGATCCCAATAATTGGACTAGATTTCGTATTAAATTGTCAGAATTATCGACCAATCAATTTGTTGCTTCCAAAATGGAAACAATTTTAATGCCCAAAAGTGACGTTCTGTGAGGTAGACTGAGAGCTGAGCTGCACTGACTGTACTGGTGGTAGTGAAAAACAAGTATGTGCTTGTGTGTTCAAACAAATGCACACAACCACCACCAGCACCACCACCACCAACAGTAGTACAGTATCTGCATCGCTGTCAGTGAGTGGTTTATCGATCCGTCAACCGTTTCACAGAACATTGTCCTGGATTCTTATAGCGGGTCTAAAGTAACCTGTCAATTATTCTCCGCCATTCAACCCGCATGAAGCTATTTTTTCTGACATCTTTGATTGAACAATTATCCTGGGGTCAACCAGCGTTTCTCACGGTGGACATTTTTGTATCGTTTGATAATCAGCAAATCATAGATAAAGATTACGGAGTCTCAGTAGGTTTGCATCATCCGATATCAACTGTGATATCGTTATTTCACGAAAACTTCAAGATGCAGTATTCTTCGATTCCAATAGACTTGGTTGTCTCAAGCATTATTCGCAAACACATATTTCAAAAATACACAGATCATTTGTCAAAATGCAACTACATTCATTCAAATTATCGGCATCAGTGGATATCCACGCGTCTGCAACTGATGAAAATGGGGATTAAAAAAGGAGATTTTGTGAAAAATGAATTCTCTGAAGAAAATGAACGTTGTCCCAGTGGCTGTGGATAAGAGGCGTATCAAATTACCCCAAACGTCTCACGTTACCCCCAAAGGTCTCTAGTTACCCCAATCGGGCCTTGGGGTTGGTATCAGCAGTGAACAATAAAAATTTAAAACATTGACCAAGCAGTATAATTAGAATTTATAGCATGCTGAAGCTACTCCTTAGATCTGTTCTTGACCAGTTTATTATAAGTACTTTACGTATAGAAAATATCTGTAGTACTATAGAAATACAGTAATTGTACTAGCAATATTACTTGGATTGAATTGGAATGCTGACTAAGGCATTAAATTTAATACTAGCTACGAATAACTAATTTTCAGCACACTCAACCTCATTGTGCAAGCGCTTGTTATACTCTTCAAAAATTTATGATTTCCACGTTGTCAAAAATTGTCTGCTTTTCTTTTAATAATTACTTTCCAATCGTCAACAAGGACTTGTTAGTGCCCGTCACAACAGCTCTAAAGAACTCAAGTACGCTCAATCTCTTTATAGTAAACACGCCCCTCTTCCCAACAAACATTGGTTTCTGAGTTCGACCAAACTTGGCCAAGAACTTCCCCTCCAGTTTTGAGCGAAACTTTATGAGTTTCCAAGATTTCAATATATTTGCCGAGTACTTGTGGAATCGTCCTGAAATTTCTAGAGCAACATCCCACATTGATTGTACAACCAACGACCAAACGATAAGAATCATCTGAAACAAAATTGAGACACTTTACACTCTATATATTTTATAACCACTTAAATTTATACCGTACCTTGGTTGACTTGTCCAATGTATCCCACTTTTGCAATATTGCAAAACTGCAGTATAAAACAAAATGGCAACATCCTCCATACGCGCAAATGACTACTATCCCCATAAATTCCATCACCGCCTTCTGAAGGAGTTGCAGACACATGTATTCTCCCGACAGATTACAAGCTTTTGTCCTCAAGGTAGAAAGAGCCAAGTATTTCGTAGACTTGATATTAAACTCTCGCAGGACCACGTAGATCGAAACTAAGTATTCAACATATTGATGGTAGTCTACGCTTGAATTATTGCCAATAAATAAATCATATTCGTACTCACAAAACCCCAGGGTGGCCAGTATCACCAAGCCACACAGGCCATTCCAGTAATAAAGACCAATGTGATGAAGAGGAAAATGGCGTTATTTTTCAGCCACCCTTCCTCCAAGATATTTCCAACATGAATTGGGGTATCTGAGTTGAATGCAAAATATACTGTATTGGCCACAGGTAGGACAGCAAATGCCATCACTTCCAGAAATATTAGCATGTCCAAGTATTTTGAGGGCAACATTGTCTCTGGGTTATAAGTCGGCATCCACTTTCCTAAGATAAGAAAATATTGGGAATACAAATGAAACATTAAAATTTGTCATCATTTTGACATGGAAAGTAGTGCTTAGTTTGAAACTGTGGAAAGTAGTTGATAATCTGATTTAAGAGCCTTGACAGTGTCTCAACGCGGATATACAGATATAACTGAGTGGCGAAAATTATTGAAAGTGCAGTGGCAAAGGCATATCCAACATGAAAGTGGGGGTTAGAGTCCTCCGAGCTGCGATACATTCCAAACGTTTGAGACCAAACATGGGCAACGTAAAGGGCATGTAGAAATAGAGTTTTTAAGCACTTTGATTGCGGCGTTTTGTAAAATACTTTCTTCTTTGGGTCGAAATGGAGTCCAACTGATCCCACGGCGGAAATTAGTTTGAAAGCCAAGTGAATAATGCGATAAAGGTATTTAGAGTACATTTTCGTCTTGCTTTTAAGATAATAAATTTATTTTATATAACTCTGTACGATTACATAGGTCTTGCCAATCGGATCACCAGGCTTGTAGTGCAGAAAAAATGAAATGAGACACTATGTATGTAGTTATCGCGATCGAAGTAATATTGGAAACGCTTATACTTTTGACACATTTGTCGATTTAATTTCTAGAAAAATTTAATATGCCATATTATTAGAGCATAGGAAAACACATAATAATGCGTCTAACGTCTAGACCCGAAAGAGTATTCAAAAGACAATTATATTTATAATACGAGTACTGTATTTGTGGTGGACATGGACATCAATTTTTTTACAGCATAATTTTGACGTTCAGCTCACCTCCAATCGAGTGTGGTTAGGAATTTCAGTTTTGTAAAACTGGTTTGCATCCCGTGAGACAATTGCTAAATAACTTGAAAAAGGCAACTAATAACAACCGAATATAAATATGGCCCAGTTAGCCAATTTGACGAGAGTAAATGGTTCCATTTTCCATCAACCATCAGAATTTTTGTGCATATAGATATTTATCAGTATCAACCAGTTTAAAATAAATCATCCTATAATTAGTTCTTCTTCCAAGTTTTTCAAATTTTTAATAGGCATACTCAACATGGAAGTGGGGGTTTGTGTCCCCCTAGTCACGATACATTAGGAAGGTTTGAACGCAAATATAGATTACCTAAAAGGCATTCTGGGTTTGTATAAGTTGGCGGCATGTCGGCAGTATTATATAGTAAGTCGGCAACCTTTCGGCATAGAGAAAAAGTTGAGCTTCAAGCCCCTTAGTATTTGAGAAGGGCACTTTTATAAGGGATAAGGATCCTATGCCATGAAAAGAATAAATAATGTTCCATTGGATGAGATCAAAGGGTAATTTTTTGAAGGGATGCGTCCGTCAGAGAGCCTGCGGTAGACTAGTCAATCAATAATTTTTAGGCAAGCTAAAGGCTCACCGATATTTTTGAGCAAGGGTTTGGTATCAGTCAGCTGAGTATTCTAGTACCTACTGTAGGCGAGTTGGTTTAATAAAATTATTGACTAGTCTCAGGCCATGGATAAAATTTGCAAGCCAATAAGCAGAGACATAACATAATACACGCAACAAGGGACGGCATTGTGTTCTTTTTAACACTGTTGTAAAGAGTTAAAATAATACATTTTCCAGTTTGCATAACCAAAGCTATCCATCTGTTTCATTGTGTATAGCTCCAGTCTTGGTGGGTCTTACTCTGGCTTCCTCCTTGTGTGTAAAGCTTTTCACAGCTTTTTGGATTTTGGATAAAACGAGTTGCTAGAAAATTATAATGAAAAACTGTATTTGTTGTGGAAATGGACATCAATTAACTCTTCCGACATACATAGGGCAATTAGTCAGTTGGTGACGAAAGCTCTATTTGTTTTACCAAATCTCAGAATTCTGGTAAATATTTTATAATATGAAACAGTAAGAAATCATCCTTGCAATTAGTTTTTATTCCAAATCTTTCCAATTTCTACACAAGTAATATCCCGTCGACCAAGCAAATGTGTTTATGTTTCTTTAATTAAAAGCATCATTTCATCCAACCTTCTTCAGTCTACTTTTTCAACCACATTTTTTTATCGTCGTATTTATAAGATTAAGACAAATACCAGTTTCTTTTACCTACAAAATTCCAACGCAAGACAAAATCAGATTTGTTTCCATGAATGAAAAGAAGCATTGAGGGATTGCCATGAATCTGTCTGTACTCTATATTTCGTCCTACCTTTTTAAGGTTCCAATACTGGGTGGAGTAGTAGAATTCATGTTAAGTTGTCAGAATTATGGAAACTTAAGGCTTAAACTTAAGAAATAATCAATTATTACTTTATTTATTTGCTAAACACATTAAGAGTGACTGAATACCGGGTGCATGAACGGGAGAATTCACCTAAATGTAGTCGCTATACGCCAATGTCAGTAATGCATACAAGACAAGATACATGCCGTATTCGTACCCTCGTGTTTGGTAAAAATTTGCAAGTGGCACAGATACAAGACCAAGACCAAGACTGCAGTGTATTTGTAATCTGAATTTTGTTCATTTAGATGAAATCGACTTGCTCAGATTGCTAGTAAAGTGTTGAACTGCAGTCGTCAACATTCGTGTTTTTATTTCCCTTATGCCATACCTTGTGTAACATGTAAATATGTTGTGCATACATCTTCAGGGGTAGCTTCGTTAGTGTCAAGATAACTTTTGTGAATGAAATGCAAGAATCAAGGGGAATTTATGCAAGTGAACTCCAAATCACTCCAATTAGTAAAAAACTTCTTGAAATCCGTAATAGTTGTCCCAATTTCTCAACAAACATTCATCACCAAATGCATGAACTTAGTCACGTATTGAATAACCTGTTCAGCTGCAGCCTACCAACTACTTCACCCTTGTGTGGTACCTCATCTTTCTTATAGGAAAAATCTTATAGGTGTAAATAGGAAATGCAATAATCATTTGACCCAATTCAATTATTAAAATTTCCTCAGTCAAAGTCGATAGTTACAAGTTATTACAGCTATGTAGATACGAAAGCTCAACATTCAATTCAGTGCAATTTGGTAATTGTGATTCGTCGTAAATGGCACAATACAAGTTTGACATGTCGAAATAGTGTTTTAATAAATAACACTGCTTTGACCCATGCTCGTCATTTAACTCTGAAAATCCAACACCATCATATCACAAGCATCGTATTTCCAACAAATTAGTGCAGTGTATTTATTTTACCATTTGAATCATGTCCTGCGTATGTTTTCCGAGTTCAACTAGAGTCACAACAAAGGTCGAGGGTGTAAAAAGGATAGATCAATTGAGTTGGTCCGACGAGGTATTGACACTGAGGAGGAAATTTACGCCTGGTGGGACAACCGCTGGGTCAGTCACAAAATGGACCAAATTCTACACATGGGGTCACTATGACCCTAATCGATCAGAAGATTTCATAGTGCTTAAATTCCTTTCTGGACAAGAGCTTGAGATTTCTGCAGATCACATGTTGTTTATCGTAGGAGATAATGGACGAGTGCCCAAGAGAGCTGGGGATGTTTGCACAGGTTGAGATTTTTGCTAAATATTTTCCACAACTAATAAATTGTACACTATAATTTTTTGTAAAATCTAGGCGATAAGCTGTACCATCTTGGTGGAACTGGAGCATTGGAAGAACTGTCCGTTACGGAAATAACAGTGCAAAACCATGTCGGGGTCTTCTCCCCGTTCACAACGAGTGGCGATTTTTTCGCAAATGGATTTCTCGTTGCGTGCTATGCAAATATTAGTGATTTTCATAAGGCCCATGCAGCGTTCGCACCCCTTCGCCTTTGGTGCAAAGTTAAGAAACCATCACATAATGTCAAGGAAGGAATCCATGGTTATGCTGTGAAACTGCAAAAATTTCGAAACTTATTTCCAATATCTCTGCAAAAACGAATCAATATCATTTGATTTGCAATGAACCATACTGATATAACTTGGAAAATATTCATATTAAACTTATTGAATCTTGGCTTACAAGTTTCTATCTGCTGAATTGTTTAGTCGCGATTTTAAAAATTTCCAGTTTAATCTAAAAAAATTCAACGCAATAAATATATGTCGAAATCAAACCTCGGATTGGAGGATAAAATTAAATCTATTCGCTACCTGAAATGAGGTAGGTGCGTGCACATCCCTTCCATTAATTAATTGCTTATGAAACGGTTATGAAAATGTTAGGCTGAGACCTTTACCTCATTGGGAGTCTAGACTTTTAGAATAGATGGATCAAATTCCAGGTGGTGTCAGTATGAATAAAAAACAGCACTCCATCCGACCAACCAGCCTCATCAATCATTGGATTTGACATATTTACTACAGATTACGAATCTCATTTCATTGATACACGCAATATATTCGCATAAATAAGAGCAACACAGCACAGCAGAGCTTCAGAAGCCTACTTCAAATTATCAACAGGTTCATTGCATTCACTGTACCAAGCTCCACCATTTATCACTGCCACCCACTGTCAGCAATAAGCCTTAGGTGGTCTCACTACCCAATATACCATCATAACGTGCCAACAATAGCGAATTTTAATTAGGGTTTATTATTCTATCGAAATCTAAAACAAACCAATACAAGTACAAAGTCTATGTTATATTATAATTCTAAATAAACCATCTTCTACAAAATGGCATCCTCCAGTGGATCATCCGAAGTCTATATTACCAACCCATGACAAACCCAAAACAAATGCTCATTTTTGTTGGGGATCAACATGTACATATAGTAAACCATATTATACATCAAAGTCACTTGAACAATAATTAAGTAATTGATTGGAGCATTATGCGTAAGAAAAACTGCAGGTATTGATTATCGTTCAGAAGTTTGTATATTTCTTATCTATTTCGCACATTCAGGTCTTATAGTTTTATAACTCGCAAACAATGTCTTCTCAATTGCAGCAGAAAGTTTCAACTTTGCACTTCAAAATGTACAATATATGTACACTGGCATGACACTGGGAAGATGGATGAGTACACCCCTACATGTCCAAATATACATTATACACATATAGCTTAATGCGACGCGAACTTTAAGTGTGTAAATGAATCAAATGAATGATAACGTCATTTCAATTCAAACAAACACATTCCAACAAACAAACAAGAACAAGTAAATCGACTCTTATCAGTACCAGATTACCAGAACGACAAACAAATTGTGAATCCAACTTCATTGAATATTGCCAAAATTATTCAAACCATTTGGTTCATTATCACTTTGCAAGTTCTCCGTCCAGATAGACAAGTGTTTTTCACAGTAGCCATTATTCCACATCACCAAACCTTCAACCACCATTGATACAATTCTCAATCGTTGAGCGAATTTATTGTTAACAAAAAATGGCTACACCCAAAACATCAATCACACCTACAGACAACAATTTGTTCCCTCTAGATCGTAAATATGAATGCTGTCTGGGAAAGGGAGCATTTGGGATGGTTCTGAAGACTGTTGCCGATTCTGTTGAAACTCCTTCTACTGCAGTTAAGTTCATCTTCTTACCTGAGACAAATGAAAAAGAACGCCAGCAAATCGATAGGGAAGGTTCAATAACGAAAAAATTGGTAAAGCATGAAAATATTGTCAAAGTCATTAACGTTGTAAACAAATACTGGAACGAAAAAGAGGTGGAAGCTACATTTACGGATGACATACTGAAAACTGAAGCACAGCGAAAACTTCGAGACTTGCACATCCTATCGGCTAGACGGTCGAAAGTGATACCATCGGTCTGCATAGAAATGGAACTGTGTGGAGAAAATCTGAGACAGTGGCTAAGTGAATTCAAAGATCGCGATGATATTTGCGTTCAACTTCAACAAATGATTATAAGTAAAAATTTGATATCGGGACTGAAACATTTGCACGACAACAAAATCATCCACCGTGATTTAAAGCCAGAAAATATTATGTTTGCCAGTGGAAACTTTCGGCTACCAGTAAAAATCGGTGACTTTGGTCTATCCAGAAATATGCATTCTGAAGAAACTCAAACTGGATCTCTGACGAGTTACGTGGGTACCAGGAACTATATGGCCCCTGAAATTCGTAGTGGAGAATACACTTACCAAGCAGACTTGTATTCATTGGGCCTGATTATTTGGGAAGTTGTGCAGTTTGTGAGTGGAAATTGTTTTGATAGGTTGGTTTTAGAAGGTGAGGAAAGTTTAGTTATTGGGCATTTATTAATGGATGGGGTTAAGGACGTGATAATAGGATTGACAAAGAGAAAAACGGAGGACAGGACAAAGACATTAACGAATGTTTACAAAGCCCTTGACATCGATATTGCTGAAGAATTACTGGGACGAAAGAACGATCAGCTGATGGGCGAAGGCATTACACTTTTCGACTACATCCAATGTATGCCTGATATTTGGAAAAGTCCGGAGCCAATAAACGAGACGACGGCTAATTTGGTTTCTACTTTGAATACTTTGGAATCGAAAAACTTACTTAGTGCTGCAGGTGACAAAATTCCGCCTTAATGTTGTTGTTTTCAAATTAGACAAGTTAGTCAATTACTTTTGAATTACAGAGAATTTCAAACAACAATTCGCTGTAATGAAGAACCAACATTTCTAACATTTCTATTAGAAAAAATTCTGATTTTCAAGTTGGTAGTAAATGAAGAAAGATTGTTGAATTTCATTGCTCAGCAGACACAACCATTATATTATTGTAACTTATAGAAATCACAATTTTCTCGCAATGAAAGGATCTGCTGGTCGCATCTTTTTTACTTCTTTTACTTAATTTTAGAAGCCATATCGAGATTGGGCAACTGCGAAACTGCCATCCTTCTGTCCAGCAGCGGACAAGAACGACAAGCTTCCACCTCATCACAGGTCGCAACCCCAAAATCAATTTCCGTCGGCGTCAAACAACCAGTTGTAGATTTCGTGGGTCTTTCAGATGAACTAATAAAGCTCGAAGACTTTTTCATCAAAATGGCATCGTCCAGTGGATTATCCGATACTGCCTCCAATCAACTACAAAGGTTAGTCGAAGCTGAGCCTGCATCAAAATTTGAGAAATTTGGCAGCAAGTTCAGAGATATGTTGGATGCCGAGCTCAGAGACAAGAGAGTCCCCGCGACAAGTCTGTACGACTATCAAATTAAAGCCGTCCAAAGAACAGCTGAGCACTATAAAATTTACAAGAACCAAAGAAATGAAGGTATGTTCACTGCTTATAAAATCGTAAACAGGTTACAGGGATTATTGTAATTCGCAGGAAACGACAAGGAAGTTGCAATATTCCGTAAGGCCCTGATCGTAGCTCCTCCAGGATCTGGAAAGTCCGGCATGGTTGCTCTTCTTCCCTACTACCTAGACTCCAAAACAGTGCTGGTCCTCACTCCATCCAAAATCATTTCGGAGCAATTGACTTCTGAGTTTGGTTACCCAGATATCAATAAAGTGTTTTATAAAAAAGCTGGTATGATGGAGGACGTCAAGTCTCTAAAAAAGTTGATTGAGCTACCCCATTTAGCAAATAATGCAAAAGACATGGAGGTACTAGAGTTGGCAACTCTGGTTATAGTTAATGCACAAAAGTTTGGTGGAAATTCCGGATCGAGTATGAGTTCTTGTAAGACCCAAGCAGAAATTGAGAAAGTAAGAAAACAACTCGAGGATTTTGATACCATCATTGTGGATGAGGCTCATCATTACCCAGCGCCAACTTGGAAATTGGTGCTTCAAATTTTTGACAAAAAGAAAGTTGTATTTTTGACGGCAACCCCATTTCTCGGTAATCAGGATATGAGGAGGGACGAGAAATTGAAACTTGTTTATGAAATACACTCCAAAGAACTTGAGGGTAAGTCGATTTGTAAATTTAAAGTGTGGAATTTGTGATATTCGATTTACAGTTGGGCACGAATATTTCGGTTTTGTAGGCAAAACAATCCGTGAAATTGAATTCACTGAAAGACCAGCCACTTCCGAGACCTTGCTAGGTCCGGAATTTTTGGAGCTGTTGGCTCGTGACATCACAGAGCAATTGAACAAACACGCAGGCCAGGAGTTGCGAGCTGCAGAAAATCCTCGCGACCATCCCCAGGCAATGATTCTTGACGTACTAAAAAGGAGGCCCAAAAGGTTGCCGGAGGGCTGGGAAAAACTGCCACATATATCATTTCAGACAAATGTAGTGATCAAAATTTGATTGATTTTACAGGTGGAAAAAAAAAGATTGCAGTTGTGTGTGGAAGGCTCAGGGAGGGCTATGATAACTCTAATGTGACATTGGTAGTTATTCTACGCAAAGTCAAAAGTCGAGTTTTATTTGAACAGTTTTGCGGACGTTGTATGCGAATGAGACGAGA
>JAQIWQ010001309.1:0-11281 GCA_034695825.1 Folsomia inoculata
CATATTTGCATGCACCAAGACATGATACAAATCTAGATTTTGTAAATGTTAACGCTAGAGCTTCAGTTCGGTTTTTAACTAACAGACAGCCAGTAAGTGAAGTAATGCATGCTCCAATTGAGACGTACGAAAACAGTGCGAACCATCAACAGGATTATGATTACCAGGATGAAGTTCAATTTTACGAATCTGAGCATTTGACTGATTTAGAAATGCTGCAACAATGGATAGCGAACGAATACCGTGTGAAAGTTTTAATTACTGTAAAGTTATGGATCTAGATGAAGAAGAAGATTTTATGTAGACTTAATTAGACGTTAATAAAAATAATGGTGTAATGTATATGTCAGTCAGTTACTTAGTCGACTTGAATAAGAATCATAATGCAGAGTACTTTTTCATAAAATTCATCAATTCATCTTTTGCTAATTATCACCACATTATCATTACATTTTACGATGGAAAATAGAGCATACATACCAGTGCACGCGTTGCCAGCTTCGGTTAATTCGTAGTATGGAGGACTACAGTAAGCATAAAAATTAATTAAATATTAAAATATATCCTCTGTCCATCATGGGGCAAAACTTTTGCAGGTTATTTCTTAGTTTCTCGTTTCAAGCTCCACAATGTTTGTTTCAATAAACTAACCATTGACAGGTGTAACCTCCTTGAGTGCTAAAAAGTAAAATCACAAAAATGATATACAGAAGACAATAAAAACTTATGTTAGCAATTTCTTGATAAGAAATTACTTGATACAAGTCCCGTAAAGACATGAATGGGGATTTTCACACTCATTAATCTACAAATCAAATAAATACGAGTGTATAAAACTCCATATGAATGGATATCACATAAAACTACATACGTACATCAGTGCAATTTCCTGCAAGAAATCACAGTATATTACATAGAAATTTAAGGAAATCCTAGTATATGCTGTATGTATCTGAGAGCTATTAAATTGCTAAATTATTTTACCTCCGGAAGTATCGAGCTGATACCCTTTATTACAAACACATCTGAACATTCCGTGAATACTAGAGAAAAAACAATAAAGGTTTAAGCTTAAATCACAAAAGTACACAGTTCAGTTTTGTATCCTCACTTTTCGCAACGCCCAAAAACACAAAGATGGTGAAACATGTCGCATTCGTTGATGTCTTACAAATGATAAAATAGGTTGTTAGCACTTATGGCATAAAATTGCAATTGAATAGTGAAGACCTACCAGTGCAAGAGTGGTCATCGTCATCAGGATTCATGAACCCCATGTCACACTGAAAAAACCGAAATGCTGAAATCATTTACCATGCATTTACGAAATTGCTGAATAACATAATAATCGACTTTAATAAGGTAGCAACACAATGTCAGTTCATTTGATAGAGATTAAATGTTTCAGTACGTATTATTAAATACTTGCCTCACATCGGAATGACCCTGGATGGTTGAGACACTGTCCATTATCACACAAGTTTGGGTTATTGGAACACTCGTCTGGCAGGATTCGAAGAAACGATAAATTATCTAATGCATAGCAATCTCAAAATATTGAAAGCATTACCAATATCCAAGCAGTTGATGCCATCTCCTTCAAACCCAGGATCACATGCACACTGAAAAACATCGTTCACAATTTACGTAATCAAAAATTCATTTCAAAGTAAATTTGCTTACTCGGAATGATCCGTCAGTGTTGATGCACTGAGCGTCTTGATGACATCCTCCATTGTTTACCTGACACTCATTTATGTCACGACACACTGTTCCATCACCAGTGAACCCATCAAGACAACGGCAATCGTAGGACCCCTGTTTCATATACCGGTCAACATAGCATAAGAATAATGACTCATTATCGTTATAAAGAAATTCCCAGAATTAAGTTCTAAAATTACTTCGTTGTTGATACAGTCTGCATTATTTGAGCAGATATAATTTCCCATCAAACATTCATCTTCGTCCACACAAGCTGGGCCTAATTCTGGTCGCACAGAGAATCTGCTCAATAAAGTAATACATTGTATTGGCACAATAACTTATTTTATTGACATTCTGAGATTGGAAACCTTAAAGTAAGGTTATACTTATATACATATGCTTAGAGACGGATGACAATCCCTTATTTCATAGTATGTAATAGATCATGGGCAGGGTAAGGCATTACATACTTTACAAGCCGTACACATTAATGTTCCATTGAAATCACCATTGATCTTTGAAACACACGATCTTCTTTGGGTGGATTGTCTTTTTGGCATGATGACATGACTTTTTCGCATGTAACAAGCGACAGTAACATTTAAAAAGGTTAAAAACCAGCTTACCCATCATCACATCGGCAATTAAATGATCCAACCTGTATGAAAGATTTAAGTGTTTATAAGATACTAAAATATGTATATTACTGAAAAAATATCAAAGCCTACGGAATTATCACAACTGCCGGGTCCACAAATTCCAGCCTCAGCTCTGCACTCATTGACGTCTTATAAATGATAAAAAATTAAGTTGTTAGAAATTAATTAAAAGACATTGTCTTGCTTATTACAAATAACTGACCACAAGTTTACCTAAACACGTTGACCCGTCTGGAGACGGCATCAGTCCTGCAACGCATTCGCAGCCGTAACTCCCTGGTAAATTGGTGCATTTCCCACCATTGCAAATCCTGTTGTCATTACATTCGTCTGTAACAGGAATGCACTTTCAATACAATTTTAATATTTCTGGTGTATTATGTAATATACCGGCATCAACACAAGTTTTTCCATCCATAAGGAGCATGTACCCCGGACTGCACTAAAAATAGTTACAATATTTAGTCATTTTATTCTACATTTTCACATTTCTAATAATCGAATAATTCTATTTCAAATGAAAATTAAACGTATTACAGCACATGAATAACTTCCAGGGGTGTTGAGGCATATAGAATCACATCCGCCGTTATTTACTTCACATTCGTTAATATCTAATGGAATGAACAAGTAAAGTAATTCACACAATAAAAGCATTCAAGCATTTATAAATACAATCCAACCTTCACAATGTGCTCGATTATTCCCGATTTGACGGTAGCCTTCTAAACACTGAATGAAAAACATATTTTATTTATTAAAATGTTAGAAAAAATGTACTAATCCTGCTCTTAATCTCAATATTAAGATTGGTAAATACATTCTCAATTCGGTTATTTTATTGATACATGTATGACTTATAATTCTAAATTATAACTTACAACACATTGATAAGTACCCAACTGGTTTTCGCAAACCCCATTGGAACAGATTCCGCTCGTTCTAGAGCATTCGTCCTAGCATTCATAAATGACTCTGATTATCAAGCCAGGAACGTTTATATGAACGTTGAAGAAATCAAATATTTATTTACGAACAATGTCTTTGCATTCTTTCTGATCCGGGGTCAATTCCAGTCCAGGAGGGCACTACAACCAGGCATTTTATATTAAGAGCGTTTTCATTTACAAGTGAAAAAGCAAGTAAACGGTAGAAAGCTTACCTCACAACTGAAGCTACCAGGAACTGGCAAATGAAATATAAAAGTTAGTCAGAAATACAAAAACACATCCATTTACAATACCGTTCAAACATCTGCCTCCTTTACACAATCCGGGAGTTAATTGGCACTCGTTCCTATCTTCAACGTTTCAAAATGAGTTAGAAAATTACGTTGATTTTAAGTTTGTGCATTAATTAACGATACCCATGCATGTCTGCATCATCATTGAAGCCTCGAAACCGTCCTCACAGTCGCAGGTAAAACTTCCAGGTAAATTTCTGCAAGTTCCATTGCCACAAACTCCAGGCATAATGGAGCACTCGTCTATAAACGAACACAAAATATTCCGATTCCGAGTAATTGACACTGCATAACTATTCCTTACCAAGGTCTAAAATAAAATAGAACAAATGTAAGGAATTTGTATACTTAGTTGTTTCTAATCATTCGTCAAGTATTCATGTCATACCGTTGCATTTTATTCCATCTTCGTCCAAAGCGAACCCCTGATTACAACGACAGGTATATGACCCAACCACTGCACAAAAATAATTAATCAAAATTACCCTGACTTTTTCGCGTGTTTTCGCTATATATAACTCACCATTTCGACAGCGACCATTTTCACACAAATTCGGTATCAATGCACATTCATTCACTGAAAATCATATAATTACATGAGAATTGCTTTAACAGACTTTTGATCTCCTGCAGACCATCTTTTTGACCAATCGACCCTTGTCCCCTGGGACACAATTGCTGCATGGCTTCAGTTCCAGGCCTTGGACATGGGACACAATCTCTTCCCCACGCTTTTCCCACAGTGCAACAACAATCTGTTCGCAAGAAATACCCTTCCAGTGCTCTTTGACAGACGCCATTTTTAATGTGCATGTAACATTGTTCTTCACGTCTGTCCACGCACTTTGTTCCCCCAGCTTCGATTTGCAATCCGGGTGGACAACTTGCGAATCATCATAATTAATTTATTTATTAAATTTAAATATTGTACTATTCTGTTGGTGGGAATTACGTGCAAGTAAATGATCCTTCAGTGTTGACACATGTACCACCACCCTGCAATTTAATTGTATAAATATCTGTTGAAATTAATTAAACTATATTATGCAAATACATATAACCTCACCTGACAAATACCCGGATTCATGATACACTCGTCTGAAATTACATTCGCGAATTATGTTTTAGCTTTTAATATTTTGTTTAATGCAAAATTTAGTAAATTGTACCGATGTCAGTGCACGTTTTCCCATCCACCTGTAATAAATATCGTCATCGTACAATAAAGCTCATTATCAAATTTAGCGAAACAGTAAAACCATCATTTCCGTCCCCACCTTTGCAAACCCTGGTTGACACTCACAAATCCTTGGATCACAAACTTCACAAGGGCTGCCCCATCCTTTTCCAATGGAACAACAGCACTGCACAGCACAAAGTAATGAGAAGTCATATCATATCATTATAATAACATAATAATTCAATTAAAATGTTTGATATAATACCTCTTCTTTCAACATAGGAAGTCTCAAATTCCCTTCGCATTTACCAGCTACAGCTTTCGTCCAACAATTTCCACGTCTATTATCTAACATGCATAAAAATATTGACTTTCTCATAAATGGTGCTGCTGCTATTTGACCTCAACAGTTTTTGGGATTACCAATGCAAAATCGTCCCGTTGGATCCAAAATAAATCCATCATTACAATCACACTCAAAGCTGCAAAAGAAAAGACATCATTAGTGTTTTAAACAAATAATTAAACCATGCACGGTACCACATCTTCTATACTAGTTCTACGTCATCACCACCCACCTTCCAAGCGTATTTCTGCATCTACCGTTAGCACATGTTCCTTGGCTGGGATCCACACATTCGTCTGACAAGTTAATAATAGTAAAGGTAATAAAGATGAATCATTACTATGAATTATTACAGAATCATTTCATAATATGAGTGGTATTTTATTATTTACCAATGTCTTGACAAACTTGGGTACGAGAATCGTATTGAGTTCCAGTTGGGCAAATGCACTGAATAGTACAAAAAATTGAAAATAAGAAAATAACTCTGGTCAAAAATCATGAATCATATTGAAGCATTATACCTGGAAACTACCCGGCGTATTTTTGCATTGACCACCGCCGCAAGTCAAATCGTCTATTTCACATTCATTGATCTAGAAATTTATAACAAGTTCTAAATGGGATTGAGATTTGTATTCAAATTCAAAATTCAATTAACATACATCCAAGCATAGTTTTCCTGTCGGATCAACTTGATAGCCATGATCGCCTGTTTGGAAAAATTATTCAGGAGACATATCAAATTCTTGTTTAGCCTGCAATTAATTTTTATGAAATCATGTAAGAAAAATTTACAAATGCATCGATATGACCCCAACATGTTTTCGCAAGCTCCGCTGATACAGATGTTTGGATTTTGAGCTTCAAGACAAAGTGATGATAAATTATCTCCTCTGCAGGATCCACTTAATTGTAAAATTAACTTACCACATTCGTTTATGTCTGTAAGCATTACATTCAAAAAGTCTTAGTTGTACAATGTAAAAATTGAAATCGATTAAGTCAACCACTCTTACCATCGCCAGTATGGGTCATGCCTGTCAAACCAAGACCAATTCAATCTCATGTCATTGTAAAATAAAATAAGAGCCTGAGCTTGCCTGTTCCATGGGGGCAGAGCATGTCGAAATCTGCTGTTCCAAGTGATGGACAAGCCCGACAAGGAGTCCCCCAACCCATTAGTAACCCCACTCCGAAGCAACAACAGGTTGACTTTGGAACTGGGAATGTTGACGGTTCCAGACAGAGACCATCTCGATACGTTTTGAAACAAAGGTCTTTCTGAGTGTCTATATTTATACAAATTAAGGAGATTGTACGAATTACTTTAGCAGAATCGTTGGTATATACTAATAAAAATATAATCTCAAGCGTAATATTTTACCCAAACAAGTACGGCCATCAGGTCCCAAAACGAGACCAGGAAAACACTCGCACTTAAAACTCCCTTGTGTATTTATGCAATGACCACCTTGGCATACGTGCTGGTCACATTCGTTCAAATCTATTTGTCATCAATAATTACACCCTCATTTTCATTAATCAGGTCCAATAATGTTCAGGGCAAAATAAAAGTAACATACCAACACAATGCTTTCCCGTAGGTCCTAATTTATAACCTGGATTGCACTAAAAACCAATGAAAAGCAGTTGAAGCATGTACAAATTGTTAAAAAAGACACATGCAGAACAAGAAAAACATAACCAAACTGTGCCAAAATTTGGTAAAGTTTTAAACTTGGTTTTTGCATTTGTAGTAATAGGTAAACTGTTACCAATACATATTCCAATTGTCTGTCAGTGTCAACTATTGCTTACCACGCATCTAAAACCACCATCAAGATTGAGGCAACGACCTGAAATAAATACGTTTAATTACATACGTTAATTCTGTAAAGCTTCGTTATGAAACCAGTTCTATTCTAAATTATATTAGATGTGTAATCAATTAAATTGTTGTTAATAAAGCGAAGAATAGTTACTCTCACGAATGAGACGATTGCTTACCATTTTCACACATTCCAGTTTCAGCACATTCATTTTTCTAAAATGTTCATTAAAATAAGCAAAGTGCAAGTAATACATATATTTCATAGTTTGAATTTTTGCATGAAGCTTCATACATCAACACAAAACGCTTGATCTAGCGTTGGAGTGAATCCGGTGTCGCATTTACATTTGTAGGAGCCAGGTGCTGTGAAGATTAATATGAGCAAGTTGAGACTAGCTATTGCAAAGTTTATCAACATGGTTTGGCCAAGATGTGACAAACAACGAAACAACTTACTGTTTTCACATCGACCAGAGAGACAAATGCGGGGATTTTCGAGACATTCGTCTTGATCTGAAAACATCAGTAATGTATACTGCACACTAACATGGACACAATCATGCCATATTTGGGGCTGCATGTGTAGAACATAAATGCCATTAATCAAAATAACAGTAGACAGTGTCTACTAGTCAAAACATGCCCATGATTGATATTCTATTGTCCAACTATGCTGCGGACGGAAAGCAAAATGTGTTGCCAACTAGGAATGGAGAAAGTTATCAGAGATTGCATCTTTTTGCCATACCAATGCAGGAGTGTCCTGTCGGAGACAAAATGTATCCTTCTTTGCCTGAAAACGTTTAAACGGTTATACAAGTACAACACGCTTCGAGGAATATGGAACCATTTGTTACCAACAATTGCACTTAAATGACCCGTCCACTGTAAAGATAACAAATCATTCACTGCTTTAGAGTTCAAGGGACAAATAGCTTTGTGCTTTAATGAGCGGATTTCTTACTGTTGATACAAATTCCGTTTGCTTTCGTTAGGCATAAGTGAAAGAACAATACATTTAGTTATAATTTACATTTATATGTATACATCTACTTATTGGAAAAAATGACATAAGCTCTTACCACACATTCCAGACTCGCTACACTCGTCGTGCTAAAACAACAACCAACAATCCACATAGATGAAAGATATAGTCCAGAAGTGAAACAAATTAGAACCATGTGTGATTCAATTTTATGTTTTGCTCACATCAATGCAGAATTTCCCATCTGAAGAGACATCAAAACCGTGAGGACACACACAAGTGTAACTTCCAGGAGTATTAACACATCGACCTATCATTAATATATATGATTAACATTTAAATATTAAGCTGAAATTTCATATTCATTCCGAAATCAACCTACCTCCTTGACAAAGCGAAGCTGTTTGGTGACGATTGACGTTACACTCATCAATCTGTTTTCAAGAAAGCAGTTTATGAAATGTTTAAGAAAATATCATGAAAACTCACATCTTCACAAGGGGCCATTGGAGATCGTTGAATGTTTCCAGGATTGCACTCACAGCGATATCCATCAGGAATGTCGATACATCTTCCTGAACCACAAATGTCTGGTCGAAGACCACATTCTGCACAAAATTACCAATTTACCAAATTGTAGATTTAAATCATTTCTTCGACCATATCTTATGATCCAATCCCCAATAATTATTGATGAGATGAGTGAGAAAGTGTGAGAAGATGCAACAGAATCCCAGACAGATAAACACACATACCATCAACTTGCATCAGAAGACCAGGTTCGACACAAAGTTCCTTGTATAATCCTATTGAGATGACAGAATAAAAAACTGCATAAATATTTAGCTCATGTCAAAAATCCAGTGTCAAGCATGGAGAATGTTGACTTATGTCAAACATTCAAGTGTACAACAACATCCTTCAACACGACAAAACAACACATCAATCGCTGATTTGCACAGCGTGAAATTGGAGTATCATTTTTTACAGACAACTTTTACTTTTCTTACCACTGTCAGTGGAGGGACACATGTCGCAGTTGTTCTCATCACCCCATCCTTTCCCCATGTTCATTCCGCAGCAGCAATCGCGTTTAGTGAGTCTAACTGAAAGTTTGCCTCTACATATTCCTCTTAGCACGGATGTAAAACAATTTCCTTGTCGGGCATCTTATTTTTAATGCAAGGAAATCTATTAGTCTCATAATAAATTTAACCAACATAATTTTTTTAATTATTCCAAATGTACCTATACAAAATTTCCTGTCTTGACTGGGAATAAATCCTCTGTCACAAATGCAGTAGTAGGCTTGATCGGTATTGATGCATCGCCCGTTTTTGCAAACATTATCTACATCAGATATACTCCTGATTAATTTTTTTACTATACGAGTAGCACAGACAAGCCAGCAATATGTATACCTTTAAGACACTCGTTTTCGTCTTCACAAGGCCCTCCTCCTTCCCGTGCAACTTGTCCTGGTGGACACTGAAACATCAGCCACGACATTTATATTTTGAGAATTTAAAGTGAAACTAATTTTAAGTATGTAAGATTGAATCTAAAGTTAAGACGCACCTCACACCTAAAACTTCCAGGAGTGTTTAAGCATTTGCCACCTTCACAAATCCCAGGAATAGCTTCACATTCATCTATAGTTTACAAAATTACTTGAAATGTACAGTAACGTTTGTCGTACATTAATTTCAGGCTCTTCATTTGACATACCAATGTCTATGCATTGTGACGAATGAATGTTCTTAAGATGTCCAGGCTCGCAGTCCAAATAGTCCGGGCATGGCTCGCAGGGGTGACCCCATGCTTTCCCCACAGTAGCACAACAGAGCTGAGGAAAGAAGCAGTTATCGGGTCAAGTGGTGAATAATAGATGGTGAAATTCATAAAGGCGTAAAGTTACTTGTATACCTATCTAAATTCATAAAAAGAAACGAAATGTCGTAATCCAAAGCTAAATGAGTTATCGAAAGGAAGTGGAGAAAGCCTTAACTCCAAATGTAATGTAAATATGATACGGCAAAAAACTGTTACACAATTTTGAAGCCAAAGGAGCACGGAACCCATCAAAATCACCAAATATATGTACCATTAGAAAGTGTTTCAGTAATAATGACTTTCATGCTACATTGTGTGACTGGGTCTTGATGATATGTGAGTTACTTATACTGCTGACAAATGAAACATTCACTTTTGTTAACATACCTGTCGAGTACAGACTACCCCTTGAAGTTGACTCCCACATATATTTCCGGTGACCTTAGTGAAGCATGGTCCTGTTCTATAATCTATGCATACCAATTGCAAAACTCATTATCAAATGGCTCAACAACATTTGCCACATTGGACATCACGTGCACGGTGCGTATAAAAATTAGTTAAGCAGAGGGTTCCGCTTACTGTCGTCGCATGTTTATTGGTTTGTGACAACTTGTGAGAATTACCTGCTTCGCACTTCCTTCCCGTATATCCATACACACAGGCACACCGATCAGGTCCAATACAACGTCCACCATTAAGACAGGAGTCACGACAAACAGCTATTATTACAATTTCTATCAAGATATGTCAACCACATAATCCATTAATATCAACTCAACCCACGTTCTCCACAAAACTCTCCAGAATATCCAGTTCTGCAAATGCATTTGTTATTGATACAAGTTCCACCATTGAGACATGAGATTTGGCATCCATTGGAACCACTTCCACTTCCACTTGAACCTGGAGAAGGAATTCCTGTACTCCCATCGCTTTTCCCAATTCCAGGTCTGCCACCTCCATCTGCAACAAGTCGCAATGGCATTATTGTTCTGAGATGTTGGATAACACATCGCATCACAACAATAGACCGAAATTTATGAGTTTTCAAGGCGTGAGATTAGTAAAACAATGTGCACGCGTATAACATAATCTTTGCTTGCGATCCTTTACCATTTATCATATTTACTCTTTTGTTGACAATGACAAGTTTTGCATGCAACTTTTCTTCCTGGAGTGGAATTGCCTTAATACCTCCTCTCACTCTTACTTGAAGTGATTAACGCTTAAGTACAATCTTTTTTATGTACTTTTTTTATTTCGGGGGTTGGTTTTATTGCACAAACTTTTGTTACTGCTTCTCTAAAAGATGTAAGCAATGAATTTGAAATAAATCTTGCAATGTTATTTTTGCTATGCTCCTTGTGAGGCATAATTCATCTTAATTCAGGTCCAAAAAGCAACATTCTGCTTGCTAAATGGTTACGGGTAATTATTCCCACTCGCTCAACAGATAAAAACCAGTCTGTGCATTTCCAATGCGCTTTGAAT
>JAQIWQ010001310.1:0-11279 GCA_034695825.1 Folsomia inoculata
TGATTTTGTTCGGACCTTAATATTTTGTTATTCTGATGGAGATATTTATAGTTGTTTCGGATGGTTTGCTTCAGTAATAAATTAATTCCAAATATAGTTGACAAGATTTTCATGTGTAAGATTAATTTGCTTGATAATTTACACTCCAATTTCAGATTTTTAGCTACAAAGCATGGAATTGAAAATCCATACAGCTTGTGGAAATCATATTAAATTTTGAGGGTTTGTATCATTTGCCATTCTACAAAGCAAATGTTAACTTATGGAAAAGTTGCATGGAACGACAATGAATTAGCTAGTGTCGGCTTTGAAATGGATTGATTTCAATAGTTTGTGTCCACTAGTTTCATTTGATTGATTCATGGAAGTTTCAGACTATGCCAAGGTTCTGGAGAGACAAGTGCGAATCGGTTCAGGTTCATTCCTTCTTCTCGTAATTAAATATTGTCCAACAGTTGAACAAAATCCATTAAAGTTATGTAATTAAGTAATTATGTGGTGGATATGTAGATAGATGACGAACGGGTTGTTCTGGTAGTCTGTTTGTGGTCTGGTCTGCGTTTGTTTGAAGACGTCTAGTTTATATATCTATATATATGTACAGGGTAGTTGAAAAAACGTTTTACAAGCGGTGCCTTTTACATTAAAAAACTCTGCATTACAGTTTTTAATACAGCTATATCCCCTTCAACATTTTGGGGGTCAGGTTCCCCGAACATGTAAAGCACTTGAAAAATATGTAAAAATTTCATAAAGATCGGAGAAAACCCATGTTTTCAATTGTGACACGGCATTGGTGATTGAGAAATCCACTGTTTCTCGCTATTTTAACTTTTTTGAAGAAATGCATACATGCCGTTGTTTATACTAATTGGAATGAATTTTTTTTGTTAAACAAAGGAAGCCTATTTGTAACACCCTGTGTATCCAACAACTAATGAAATACTTGTTGAACAATGTGTAAAATTTACAAAAATGTGATTAATGTGTGGTTTGTTTAACCATGGTAGTTTTAATTACTACTTTTTATACGCCCACAGTGTTATTTTTATAGGACATCTGGATCGTCGCCAATTTCATTTGCTGAGAATGAAGTTTAAGTTCAGTATTACCTCGATCATCTCGGTAGAAGTATAGGGAATTTGGTTGTAATAGAATAGAAATTAGTGCATTAGGCTTCTTTTTTGAGCAAAATATAAAAATGCCTTTGACAAACAGTTTTACATCTTACTGGAAAGAGAAATCCCCATTAATATTTCGCATAAGAGGAAGCGTTTTGTCTAAAATCTGTCCTCAAGTTGCCTTGTGTTTATTCTATTCGATTTGTGTAATTTACATTCACAAACATGTTCTGGAAGTCCCTCAATTTCCTCCGGCGTTTTTGACAATTCCAGGAATTGTGATTGGACTTCTTTTAGTTTTCAGGACATCTACAGGATACGATAGGTTTGGTTCTGGAATTTTCTTGAGAAACATATTCCGGTATTATAACGAATTAAAACATTTATAAAGATACTGGGAAGGCCGTAAACTGTGGTCCTTGCTGACATGGCGCCTTCGAATGATGGCTTACTGCATTTTTCTCGCCGTCAAAGATGGCCCAGACTGTTGTTCAACGGAAAACTTGATTCAAAAGCGTTCCGCGATAAATTTACTCATTGCGTTCGCCTATGCCACCAAAAACTATTTGAGAGAGGAATATTCGCATGACGCAGACACGGATTTGAAAGAGCTTGTATCACATTTGTCTAGAATTACCCCACAAGAAGACAACAGGGAGAGGGAGTTACAAGTAAAGCAAGAGCAGATGGAAGGACAAGTAGGTCCAAGGAAACGGACAGTTCAATTAACAGTTTCAGAAGAGGTCGCAACTAGGGAGAAAAAACCGTTCAAGAAAACCATATCAATGTCAGAAAGGAGAAAATCTGCAGCAGCAAAAATTGGCTCAGAGAAAAGTCATACAGATTCTGCATTCCACGCTTATGACCACGTGACCCCAACGAATATCCCACTCGAGTTGGTTTGCCATTTTATATCCTATTTGTACAAGGTCATGGCAGAAAAAAGGATTAATGACCAGACGGCAATGGTTACACTAATTGGTTAGACCTTAATTAGCTAAATATTAATTGATTAATTAAGCATTAATTAAATTTGCAGCCGCCAACGATCTGACAAATTATCTGACAGAACTTGGAAGAATATTGCGAACACCAATTCCAATGGCTTATTCGATACATCTTCATCAATGCATTTGGCTCTTTATTTTAATTCTCCCGCTCCAGTTGGTACAGACAGCTGGTTGGCTTACATTGGCGGGAATGGGACTAGCGTGCACTGCTCTGCTGGGAATTTTAGAAATTGGGTGGGAAATTGAAAATCCCTTTGGATATGATGATAATGACCTGCCTCTGGATGACTTTTGCGATGTAAAATTATAAAGTCCAATTCAAATGTTAAACATGTTTGAAAATATTTTGATTAGGTGACGAGAGAAGAAATTGAACGTCTCATTAGACGACCATTTCCAGATCCGGCGGATTGGATATTTTCACACGATAATCGACCATTTGAACCGGATTGCAGTTTGGGGGTGGAAGATTTAAGGAACCTTCCTTGTGGGGATTTACAGAAAATTCTCATGGGTCATTCCTACGTTGTCAAAATTTCTGCTGGTGGTGTATTCCGTGATACAAAAAGTAAGGATGGAAGTGGGAATGGAGGAAAAGGGGGTCATGTCAATCTTGGTTTAGAAGTTGAAGAGCCGTTTGAAGAGAGTAAAATTTAACTAACAATTCTTTCAATCATTTGCAAAATCTGTATTTATCAATAAAACATTCCTGGTGTGAATCTTTGGTCAATTATATGTACAACTCGAAACGGAGCATCTCTAGCGTCATTAGTGGATTTAAAAGTAAGCAAACTTTACAATCAATTTATAATTTTTTATATTTAGATTTTTCTTAATCATAATTATTCACTTTTTAGTCTGACCATAGCGTTGAGGGTACATTTTGTCTCAAACGTTTTTTCCGTGAAATGTATATTCAATAAGCTGTAGACGATGGCCAATCCTTTGACAAGGTATCTGTATCCATATTAAGATGTTACTACATATCCATGAACCTCACCTTATAGAATTAAACAAAACGCTACTATTGGAATCGACATCAAAGGCCGTTATGACTATGATTTATTTCAAAACCAAATTTACAAACTTGCTTTGGTTAATATATATAAATTACAACGCAGTTTGAATTACATAACGGAAGATGGCAACGGCCGAATAGGTTCCAACTACAGCTAGCATTACCACACCCCATTTTTTGAAACCTACAAAACAGAATGTGTACATATTTAGTCCTTCCCTACACAATTGGAATCAATTCCATTCATGTAAACCCAATGACAATTTAAGGTTGTGTTTTTAAGGAAATTGGTAATTAATTCAATACTTTTATAGTGGGCTGACGAAGGCTTGATTTTATTTTTGAATTGATTTTCTGTAATATTCAGTCCTTCCACTTGTCCCCGCAGGTATTCCTTTGATGAAAATGATGATAATTGGGATGGGTTTGGGAAAAGTACTTTATTTGAATTTTTGATACATTCATCCACTTTCCTAATCGTGTTTTCTGTATTGGCAGTAATTTTCCAAGCCGTGGAAATAATTTGCTTGATTGAATCAATTGTGCTTGAGGAATTGGCTGCAGCCCTATCACTTTCAAGGGTTTCGAATCCGATTTCATCATCTTCAACAATGTCCGCAATTGGTTTTTCATTCAAGGGTTTGGCCAGCGTACTGCTGCTAACAATCTTTGACAGTAGTGTTTGGTTTGATGTGGAAGTGTCCCTTAGAATCTGGGACATTGTTTGCAGGCTGATTTCCTGAGATGAGTATGGAATTCTGGAATGACGATGATTGTCAAAGGGGTAGTCGGGCATGGTCTTTGATGTTATCCGAAACAATTTTTTAAGGCTAAAAGAAAGGTGTTTTACTTTGCCGTAGGTTCGACCAACTGCGGGGATTTGTAGTATGTACATGGGATCAGGAGAGCCAAATTTGTGAACAGGTTTATCGTATCCTTATCTCTATCCTGAGGATTAGTTTGGTGATTGATAACATGACACGGATGTGGGTTTGAAATTGTGGTCAACAATTTGATATTGTCGGATAAATACGGAAATATTCACTGCATTTAGACAAAGAAACAATACACCATAATCCTTACCATGGTGTTAAACAGTCGGCTCAATGTTCAAATAAACGTGTAATTTACTCTGGATTTACGTAATAAATACTGTACACGGCAACAAATACGCTGTAAACTTACAAGAGGACTATT
Source organism: Folsomia inoculata (assembly GCA_034695825.1). Classification (NCBI taxonomy): domain Eukaryota; kingdom Metazoa; phylum Arthropoda; class Collembola; order Entomobryomorpha; family Isotomidae; genus Folsomia; species Folsomia inoculata. The sequence continues at coordinate 4,347 of JAQIWQ010001310.1, forward strand.
TAAGCGAACAAGAGGCCCATAATTAATCTATTGTAAGCAAAACCATCCAGGAAGGATTTAAAGCCATGCAAATATGTAAAATAACAGCGGTCACTACATTCAACTTAGCAAATTTAGGAAACAAATACCTTCCGTTGTATTCCATGCTGTAGTAATTTTAAGGTAACTGCACCATTGAGGATTAGTATCCCTGTATGTATGTAAATAATAACTGCGTATCTGCTGTAATGGATTAGACATTCTGTCCGTCATAATCCTAATCCTTGTCCTGTAATCCTTATGCCGTGAGTTATAATGTCTCGTTTTTAGACCCCTGCTGCTGTATCTCAATCAAGAGTACAAACGAGACGAGATATAATGTTTAGCATAAATTGTGTCCTTGTTGTATATAAATTACTTTCTTCTACATCTCTTTTCTTATTCTCTTTTGACTTTTGACGAAATTCCTTCAATCTGATTTTGTTGGACATCTGAATGGCTAGAGGCAGTGTTTTACATGATTTAGAAAGCCTGTCCCAAGGGAAACTAACTACGACTATTAAGGTAAGCCCTAATATGTAAGTTAATTGTAGAAATCAAATGGCAAATGCACAACTGTGAGTTGTGAGTGAAAATAAATGATTTTTTTTAACTGTTTAACTTTTTTAAATGACTGTTATTAATAACAACGGTCAAACGCAACTTTTCAATTCGTGAAAAGATATGTCTTTATATTGTGGTCGACAGTGATAAATGCCTGTCATACAATGTTCGAGCCTTGTCGAAATGAACAGGCAATACTTTGTCCGCATGAGATTGTAATAACCAACAAAAAATTTCCCTTGTCAATTTCATTTCCGAAAAACTGCAATAGGCCCACTGGAGTGCCTCTGCGGCTGAGGGGTTGTTCTCACGTTTTTTGACCTACATTCTATTTTATTAGGTATTCCCATCATGAATTGGTCCCATATCAATATGACTGAAGAAGCACTAGTCGATCTAGTTTCAGAATTAGAACAACACATATACAAAATTCAAGGACAACATGCTACAATTACAACAAAATATACTCACCTAGAGACCTCTCATTCAAGTTTACAGCAACAATGTGAAGACTTGCTAAAACAAGTTGCGAAATTAGAGGAAGAAAAGAGAGAATTGACTCTAGCTGGGGAAGAAAAGGACGACGCGATTAAAGAATTTAAAAAGCAGGTGGAAAACTTGAAGAAATTCATTCTTGATGCGGACCGTAGATGGGGTGAGAGGTTAAAGGCATGGGATGACATGAACTCGGCCTTGCGGTGTCTAAAGAGTCAGCGCGACCATTTCGTACTTTCTGGGCTGAAGGATAAGATGAGTGTGAAAGGATATAGAATGTTTAATCAGCGACTGGTGGGTGATGTAACATTTGCCAATTGGTTTAATGGGCTGTTGAATGGATCCGACAGAGCAGAGATTGTCATGGAGAAGGTGTTGCAAAAATATCCAGAGTTTAAAGGTAAGCAAAAATTGCACTGTCTGTAAAAGTCATTCTTGGTTTAATAATTTCATTTCATTTTGTAGGTGTTCAACTACTAGGTTTCAGCTGTCCGATTGTATAGATATGGACGAGATGTGAAACTTGTAAAGATTTCAAAGAGTCCTGGGTGAATAACTGTACATAAACTGTTGACAATATGGAATCCATGGGAAGTTTGCACTGTTTGTCTTTAAAAAGTTTGTTTAATTTTCTGTAGCAATCTGCACAAGAATATCAGTCTCCAGAGCGGGGCACTACATGTACAAAGTAACAATAACCATGATTCTAATTCGGCGATGTAAGACGTAAAGCTTTTGCAAGCTTTTGCAAGTCTTGCACCAAATGATTGCTAGATAATAAAGAAGTAAAACTAAACAGCATGGACAAAGATTGACAATTTATTATCACAATTCCATCAACAATTCTTGTATTTTGAACTCATTATCCGCAGGAATGTCTTAGTCTCTAATTGAACACGAGACCAATTCAAAGGACGCGCAATTGAGCTCTACAGGATCGAAAAGCAGTGGGGGTGGACACTTCAGAATACTTGAGACACCGGAACCGCACCTCACGTAGAGAGAACAGTCATGGGGATGCGGATGGTTCCCATCAGGTTGGTCCTCGCAGGACAGGCCACATTCAACTTGATCAGGAACATTGCACGTTGTCAAGGCAGGATCGTATAGAAGAGGTGGTGGACAAGTGAAGAAGGTCATCTCCTCATCCTGGCATCCAATGTACATTGAGCAGTTTATTGGATTAGGATAAAAACCTGAAAATTGTTCAAAAATACATTTTAGCACAGAATTTCGCCAACTATGAAAGCCTTTGTTGTTATATTACCAGTCGTTCGATTTGCACATGAGAAAAAGTCCTTTGGTGTTAAATCAATATAGAAAATCTGGTCATGGGTTACCCCTCCATTCAAAGTAGCATTATAAGTTTCCCCTCAGATTCTATTCAAACTAGGAACATATACCGATGCAGGTGAGGCCTGCAAAAAGTGGCGTCCTTCAACAGGGAAATTCCCAACTGGCAGGAAGGCATTCTCCCATGTGTTTGTATTGAACTGGAGAATCCCATTACTAGGAAATTCATCGTCCGAAGAATACCCGCCAATAATGTATGCAAAATCTCCTCCCCCGACAGCCGAGGTGTACCAGAAATTTCTTGGAAGTGTTGAAGGACCCACCCTTTCCATTTGCAAGGTATGCAAATCCAATTCCAATGCCGCGCTCTCTCCCGCCCTGGCAAACACGTAGGCCTTGTCCCCCACACGAACAGAAGTCCCCCGACTAACGCTATATGTAACATTGGCCACTATGGAGTAGTTGAAGGATTCAAGATCGAATGCTACAACATCATTGCCCTGTTGCCTTCCTCCCAGAATGTAAACAGTGTTACTGGTGTCATTGAATTTGAAGGAAATGCCATCTTGAATATTGAAGGGGAGTTCTGCGACAACAGTAGTGGTGTTGGTTACCATATCGAATTTGAAGATTTGCCTACCAGTGTCTCCACCGAGGTAGAAAATGTTCCCAAATGTGTCGGCTTGAACGGTCCCCCAAATACCAGGCGAAGGCAGGCTACCCACTCTCTCTATCCTGTCGGCGGACAAGGAGTAGACCAATATTGGGATGAAGGTATCAGTGCTACAGCCCCCGAAAAGGTAGATTCTATCCCCTCCGTCGTAAAAGGGCCTGGGACAAATGTTCACGGCAGGAAGGGTAGCCTCCAAGTATTGAACTGACAAAAGCTGACCTACAGACATTCCCAGGAGTGCTACTACCAACACGAAGAATGTTTGCGACAACATTTTGATTTTGTTTTTGATATTTTACAACTCTCGGTAACTTGCTACACACGGGTTGCAGTTGGATTGTACTACAACAATTGCAAACGGGACTGAATAAATACTACAATTCACATCGGGCATCACGTCGTGATTATGTCTCAATCAATCAAATGATTTCACTCGTCTGCTTTCCTTATCTCATCATGTGCGTCCGTCCATCACTCAAACAAGAATAATCTTTCAAGTTAATTATAAATCCACGTAATAATCATGCCCATCATCAGCTAAATGTTGCCTACACAATGGTGCAACGCGTGGAATTAATAAGTGGGGCATGATGATGGTCTTGAATGACGCTTTCTCAAATGATGATTGAGATTATGACATTACTGTCGTCATTTACAATATCGTCATTCAAAGATTATCACCATTAAACAACCTGAACATCATGTTTCAGAGCATTTCCTAACTGCGTGCCCCCTTACCAATGAGTGTATGATTCCGGCCTGGAAATTGCAGAAATACTAGTTATTGTTATGTGGAAAGGATGACATGAAAATAAAGAATGGTAAAAACAAATTACAAAACGTATAAAATGACATCATTAACTGCATTGTTTGTTACATTTTAAAATTGAAAAAAAGTAGTCAGTCAGGGTTATGTCAGTTTGTCATGAATTGACACTTTTGCATTCAATCTATAATATGTGTTCTAATTTAAGAACCAATTCCAACAATTGGAATGCTTTTATTCTTCAACCTCATAAATAAATGAAGATAACTTTGCTACTCTTTTGGAAAATCTCACCCAAAGTTTCCCAACAAAACTAAACTTGTGCAACCTCTGAATAGTCATAATGGTGGTACGTATACCCATTTGCCGAATAAAATCAACCTTATCTTTGTGGTAATCAAACTGATTGTGTTGTAATGGTGATGTACTGACAAATTATCACTCCGTAATTACACAACGAGTCGTTTTCATTTCGTTTGGAGCATTTGGTTCAAATCGACCTGCACGTACTACATTTTTTACATTTTGTCTTATAAAAAAATGTTTGCTTTTCCCTTTCCTTTTACGGTATTGACTTTTACCCTACTCGTTTTCCTATCCCAGGTGCCAGTGTCCATTCCACAACTGTTGTTTTCTGAATATGTAAACGCTAAACTCCCTTTCCCAAATAAATGTCCCAAACCATTCTACAATGGAGGGGATAAGATCTACCTTCTTGGGGGCTGTGACATGGAAACCGAGACCCAAATCCTGGAGTACACCTTGACCTCCGATACCATTGAGGTTGTGGGCACCCTACCTGGAAAAAGTATCCAAGGCACCGTACAGTCTGATCCCTTTGGAAACATTTTCTACCTGGGTGGGGGCAGCAATTACAGACAAGTCTACAAATTCGACACGACGACTAATACCACCACCACCGTAGCAGAACTCCCCTCTCCAGTTCGCGATAGCATTTCCTTTCAGCTCAATAACATTCTGTACATTATGGGAGGATATGGCCAAGGGACTGATCTCCTAGCCTTTGACCTACAATTGTTCAACTACTCCATAGTGACCTCCCTTATGTATGAAACCACTGGAGGGGCATTTGCTCAGTCAGGAGATAAGGCCAACATATTTGCTAAAGCGGGGGAGGGGGCAGCCTTGGAGTTGGATTTGAATACTTGGGAAATGACAAGTGTGGGCCCTCGTTCCCTTCCTTGGTTTGACTTTTACCCTTCTTCAGTTCGTCATGGAAATTTTGCATACGTTATCGGAGGTTATCGCCAAATTGATGGTCCTACCCATGGTATCATCCAATTTAACATGGACACCTTTGAAAACACCTTCCTCCCAGTTAAGAATTTCCCAGTTCAAAGTCGCAGCATTTTTCACAACTCACCCGCCTCAGTGCTTATTCCTAGCTCAAATAGAATCTACTGCTTTGGGGGCTACTCGTTTAATGCTACTCTAAACGATTGGACGGTTCATGATGAGATTTTCTACATTGATTTAACACACCTCGACTTTTTCTCATGTTCAAATCGCACCTCTGGTAACTACAGTTTTTAGAATGTTTTTTGAAATTGTCATAAAATTCATTTTTTCTAACAATTCTCAGGTTTTTATCCCAATCCCATAAACTGCTCAATGTACATTGGATGCGAGGATGAAGAAATGACCTTTTTCCAATGTCCTACACCTCTCCTATTTGACCCCGTACTGACTACGTGCAATCCCCCTGATCAAGTTCAATGTGGCTTGTCCTGCGAGGGTCATCCCGATGGCAATTATCCACATCCTCATGATGATTGCTCTCTTTACATAACTTGCGAGTCCGGGGTCCCAAATTTCTTCAAATGTCCACCTCCTCTACTATTCCATCCTGCACGGCTGTACTGTGAGTACCCTGAGTTGGTAACGTGTTCAATTAGTAGGTGACACGTTTTTGAAGATTTTGATGTACGAAATTGAGTTTTGATAATAAATTTCAAGCTAATCAATTTAATTGCAAATTTCGTCCTTGTAGTTTATTTATTCTAGGTTATGTAGGATTACTAATACAACACTGCAAAGTGCTCGTCTGTAGGTCACACCAAGTCATAAACAACATTAGTATGGACTAGACAAAGTTGGGTGACTTGTTTTTAACTATTTTCGACATCAAGACAGGTCACGTTGTTTGAAAACATTTTAAATGCATGCAGTTACCATCTTAAGTTGTCTAGAGTAAAGATAATACCATGCAAATGACGCGTTTCAACCTTCACCTGCACCTTTAAAGTCATCAACGTGGGTGCTAACCTCCGCCGAATGTAGGTATCTTTGTGGAAATTACCTGATAAATCACAGTGAGACTAGACAATGAGAGACAAAGATTTGTAAATTTATTATCGATATTTCAGCATTAATTCTTTTATTTTACAAGTCAAAACCTTTATAACCATTTCAAGCACTAACTGAACACGGGACCAATTCAGGGGACGCGCAATTGAGCTCTACTGGATCGAAAAGCAGTGGGGGTGGACACTTTAGAATACTTGAGACCCCGGAACCGCAACTCACATAGAGAGAACAATCATGGGGATGTGAATGGTTCCCATCAGGTTTATCCTCGCAGGACAGGCCACATTCAACTTGATCAGGAACATTGCACGTTGTCAAGGCAGGATCGTATAGAAGAGGTGGTGGACAAGTGAAGAAGGTCATCTCCTCATCCTGGCATCCAATGTACATTGAACAGTTCATTGGATTAGGATAAAAACCTGAAAATTGTTCAAAATTACATTTTAGCACAGAATTTCGCCAACTATGTTGTTATATTACCAGTCCTTCGATTTGCACATGAGAAAAAGTCCTTTGGTGTTAAATCAATGTAGAAAATCTGGTCATGGGTGACCCCTCCATTCAAGGTAGCATTATAGGTTTCCCCCCCAAAGCAGTAGATTCTATTCAAACCCGGCACATAGACTAATGCAGGGGCATACTGGAAATAGTCTAGTCCTCCAACCGGGAAATTCCCAACAGGCAGAAAGGTATTCTCCCATGTGTTTGTATCGAATTGGAAAAGGCCATCGATAGGACCCTCACGCAAAGGATAACCCCCCATAAAGTATGCCAAATTTCCTCCATCCCCCACGGA
>JAQIWQ010001311.1:0-11276 GCA_034695825.1 Folsomia inoculata
GTCCGTATCGTATTGTTCAAAAACATACGGACCAAAATTACGAAATTGCTAGACTTATGCCACCATACGATACACAGGTAGTACATTTTAAACGTCTACGAACAATTACGCCAAGGTATGAGCATTTATCGGACTTTGATCCAGCTTCCATTAACACCGATACAAATACTTCTGACCCACCTAGTCCAATAAATTTGGGCCCTCCAGCCCTCCCATTCTCACAAACAAACTGTCCCTCTGATCAGCTTGGTCAAATCGGAATTCTTCGAAATCCAGTCCCCCAAACGGACACTTATACTCAGTACGGTAGAAAAGTAAAACCTACTGTCCGTTTTCAAATCTAACAATCCCAAATTTTCACCGTGTTGTTCGGACTGACAAGACAATTTCTTGCTGCCAAACCATTCAATCCCATTCTTCTCCGAGTCATCTGCTTTCTCGACTCAAAATACCAAATTGGTATTTAGTCTCAATCCCCACTTGTTGAACTGCGTTTAAATAAACACTTTCTCGCCCGATCCAAGGCACGATTGAGGCAGAATGAGACGTGTTTGGAATAGTTTCCCTCTTGCTTGGGATTCTCCTCTCTTATAGCAAGGGAATCCGTACTTGATATTGCCTATTTCTGGTACAGAAATAGACAAGATCTGGGTCGGGATGCAAATGCGTCTATTCCCACCCGGATTAGACCCTTTTGCCTTCCCTGCCTGCATGTCTACACGAGCATTTCGCCCCAACATGGAACTTTTTCAATATGCTGAATAGAATAAAGAAACTTTATGATGACTATGGTGGTTTTCATGGTTTTCCTCTGATAGTTAGAATGAAAATGAAAACAAATACCGTACTACTCCACAATGGCATACGATTACTTAAAAAATGCCTGTGTATATATACCTAAAATTTGCTGATAGCATAAGTAATACATATATTAAGTTACCTAATGCTGGATAGAATTACTAACATAATTTGACGCTGCTTAATCATAATCATTAAAAATTTCATATTAAGCAAAACAAATAACTCACATGATCATTCCCACGGTGGATGGTGTAAATTGTAGAGATGATGGTCAGGAAAAGGGTTATGAGTGAATAGAATTTGGCTGATTTGGTTTGTCTAGAATTTGCAGGGGAAAGTTGATTTGTTGGCTGAACGATTGTGGACACAGTAATTTCAATTGGGCAAAAATGGGGAAACATTTCTTGTTGGGATGTTTGCTGTTATTTTCTGGTGATTCGGTTGTACCCAAGTTGCAGTGCAGCTTGGAAACAATGACAAGTGATCAATATTCTGAATGCATTTGTAACAAAGATAGACCGTTCTACTTTAAAGTGTTACCAGACCAGTTCCAAGATGTCTGCCATTCATGTTTGCGCGATGCAAAGAAAGTTTTTATCTTGAGAGGTGACAAAACGGAGTGTGTTCCTTGCTTGAAATTTCCAGATACCAAAAGCAATGATCGTTTTTATGCTTTACACTTTGTGGCGGAACTATCGTACTGTACGTGTAGCTTTGCACCTGTTCGTTATACATCCCGAGATATTGGATGTGGACCACGGGGTAAGCTGAAGTTCTTCCTTCGGAGTTAGGGAGAAGATTTATATATTACATTGGATTTACATATTTTGATTGTTTGATTAGCTATGCTGCCATGGGATGTGGCTGCAGCAATAAAGGCACCGGGCTGTTTTAATTTGAGCTCTTTTCTAATGACGTGGGAACGTCAGGTAAAGGTGAAAGTGGACTTTGGGCAATTTTGATGGAGGAATTCATATTTTTGTTTTGTTATAGCTGGAACAAAACCCGATAGGAAGACCAAACCATGCCAATGTGACTGGAATTATGGTAGCTGAAGCGTCGGAAGTAACAACGGGAAATAGTTTGCAGGTATCACAGGCGGTGGGGCCGACGGTGAGAACTACGGATCGCACTTGGATTTCAACGACAATGATGGGGGAAAGTGTTAGTGGTGCTGGAACTGAGGTAATGCTGGAGATAACGAGTGAAAGTCCGCAAATGGGTGATACAACCGTTTATGAGGGGGCAACGGAAACAATGACGACGAATAGTTCAATTTCGTATAACATTACGGCGCAAGCATCTTTAGACGATGAAGGGGACAGCGGTGGGTGGTGGTGGGGTGTATTTTTCGGATGGGGATTGATGACGTTCGTCTTGGGGGTTATGATGGGGATCCGCATGAAGTAGTGGGGGCGACGAATGATGATTATGGGATAAGATGATTTATTCACAATGTAATTGTTATTGAAGTGTAATTATAGTAAAATAATTCAAATAATTCTTGAATCTAGAGCTGATTTTGATTTTAACCTGGTTCAGAGGCGACAGCGCATGGCTTTCTAATTTTATGTAAATATTGTTAAAATTTCGACGCTGTTCTTATAAATAAAATAACGAATAAATCATTTTATGGTTTGAATTGTTTAAATAACTAATTGTTGCTAAATAAGATATAACCGTGGATTAAAACATGAGCCAGATACTGAAACTTCCCTTCAGGGGCCCATGGCATGAAAGAAGTACGTAATATCTGGGAGGACGTTAAATTTCTGTATGTAAATGAGTGAAGTAATGATTGTTTTCTAATCCATACATGGTTATTATATTGATAAAATAAAATCTCGTAAAATAAAATAATAAGTAATTTGAAAGGAGGAATTGTTTGAATAAGATTTTGCAATTTACTAGGGTCGTTCGCAACTTGAAAGGCGGGTGAACCAACAATGTGCGATACTTTGCATGTTTTAGTGGTTTAATATTTGAGTTTTGTAAATCAACAAAGTTAAAGAATTCCCTAAACTTAAGTTGGCAAAGGTGGTCAAATTTCTCCCCCGTAAGTAGAATACGAAAACGTACTTTTACGGTGTGATAAGACGTTGTAAACGGTGTAATAAGATGCAGGTATTGAAAATTTTGAGAAATGTCCCGGACGAAGATATCCAAATGTGAACCCGTTTTGAGATAAAGTGAAAAAAGCAGATTAATGACGTCATGGTTGTGACGTCGTAAGAGGGGCTTTACTGGGTAAAACTGAATTTGGAAACAAACTGGGCAATAATGTTATTCCGACACACAGACATGTGCGTATTATTAGGATAGATGCTACTTAGAGCAGAATTAAATAACTTTCCTCCACTAGTAAGTGGAGCCTGTCAAACTCGAGGCGAAAAATTGAAAGGGGTAATTATATTACTAGAAATTACTCCATTGCTAATCAAATGGAGAAGATTTCTATATTTTAAGCTAACCACACTCTCTGAACACTGCATTTATCTTATCTGACATGTGGGACATGAAACTGACAACAAGTAACTTAATAGGACGGAGTCCTTTTCTTACAAATACATGAAGGACCAACGGATCGATTAAAATACTAACGTCCTGAGAATATACCAATCAATTAATAGAATTACATTATGTCGTTATATGTTATTAATTATAGTTGTCATATACAAATGAAATCTAGCTAAAAACAGATTGTTTGCCGTCATAAAAGGGAAATTTTTGGATGGATGTATAGCGTGCTTTTAAAATGCTTATAATGCTTGAAAATTGAAGATCTAACGGTGGTCATCCGTTGAACAGGGGACCAACTCTGGTAACCGATCCGTTTAGAAGATCAAAGTTCCAAAATAAGTGTTTAAGAGGAAACTTGTTTCCCAATATATGAACATATCCTTAAATGTATCTATTTGACACTCAACGTACGTAAAATATCTTTCTAGATTATTATTCAGATGAAGACTTATACAATGCATTTTGCTGGATCAGTGCAAATGCATCTGGTGTGATCAGTACCGTTAAAAATAAATAACCATTGAAAAAACATCAACTTGAAAGTTAATTTTTCAATAATCGGATACGAATTATGAGCTTGATATGTGAGGAAATTGCCGAACTTATTATATTAGCAAGCTTGCGGAGTATCCACTCCATCAATTTTCATTCAAATTATATTCATATATTATTTACTTCGTGTAGATATGACTGAAAGTAGTCCGAGCAATTAAAAAGGTTCTAAAATAATCGTAAACTGTTTGTCCAGGCTAACAGTACTGGCCATAATTGAGAACCTAAAATATGACGAACCAGAACGTGGTTCCAAAGCAATTACTTTAAAGATCAATAACACCAATTTGATTACTCGGAAATTTGCAATGATGGATTTCCGTTAATACATTTGCCATTGGCCTTCGTACGGAATTATTAATTGCGCTATGCTTTTGTGTATTTGTATGCATTAATTTTTTGTATCGAAGAACATTCCTTATCAACCCGAATGGTAGTGAAGAAATGGTGGTATTCGATTTAAGATGATGACCATGATTCAGAAATGGTGACTGCAGTACCCCATGACCTAATTGCAGTTGTATCATATTGGTCAGCCATCTAGATAATCAACTCGCACATTTCTAAACACTGCTTGGTTTTAACTACAGGTCCTAGGCTGCAGGCGCAATGTTGTAGTTGTAACAAATGCAGGTTTGTCCTTTGCTCAACAAGGAACATGGACCCTTTCAGCAGTTTGAGCTTGGACCTGATTGCAGAATCCAACTACTGAATTATTATGACATAATTTGCTTAATGTCATTTGAGTGCGGTAACCTGGAACATATTTTTCCAGCATTACTTTTATCAAAACCCAGAACTCATTTGTCTGGCGTGTCTTGAATTTGATAACCTGACGCGTACTTGATCAGCGTTACCTGAACATGCACGCGCCGATCCTTATTGGATCGACGTGTGGTGACAGAGGCAGCGTACCGCATACCAAATATGTAACAAGGCTTCCTAAAAAAAATTCCTTGCAAAATATCTCCATGATTGTGTTAGGGACAGTTTTGTTATGCTGTCCGAAACAAGATGATTACTATTGGAGCTTTGTAAAAACATATTGGCTTGACCCAGTTTTGTTATTCTGTGTTGATGCCGTTTTCGTTCGAAAGCGAAGAACAAGTTCAAATTATTAAAAGGGTAAATGCAATAGACAACTCGTGACTTGTCCAGGGTTGCCCGAGAATACGAAACAAAATGTTTCTCTTCTTAACCTTAGGGGACTTTATAAATGGGCTAGCACGCGGTTTATGGTCCAGGACCTCGAGACAGATTTGAGAGAGACTGAATACGTTGGACATAAAACTCGTCAGAACAAACTCGCCTTTGAAAAAAATGAAAATGAGTGAGAAGTAGAAAAGAAAACCAGCTGGAGGTGAATAGTCCAGTGGTTGCTTCAAATTTTGTTAACAGAAAACGTAGCAAAAGGATAAAATCGGCCTGATGAAGCTAAAATAAATGCGAAACTAGTTGCCGAAACAAGCAAAGGATTTATCATACTCATTAAGGATATTCGAGTTAAACTGGCACCACATCAATCATCCATCTAAAGTCACTCAATCATCAAAGTCCGTAACCGAAAATGAGCAACGAAGGTAACCATGCCAAAATGAAAATTGGGATGGCGCGTTAATAAAATGGCCAGGGTTTGGTGATTACCTTTAGGGTAATTCTCGAGGATGTACATGGAGATTTCGAAAATGCGCTGAACCAGTTTTGTTATGCTGGACAGCTTTCGATTTCGTTCGCATTTTAACCTAGTTATTTGCAGTAGTTTTCCTATACCTGACATGCGTATGCAAAATTTAACTGAAAGCAATAGGGGTTGTTTGCATAGCGTGATGTAAAGAGTTGTTCAAAGTCCTTACTGGAATTGTGATGCTGATTTTTATACGCTTAAATTGAAAATTGGAGAAGGTCTGAAGGAAAATGGCCATAGTCTTCCTTATATCTTGGGTTAATTTAGAGGCTGCTGAACTAAATAATAATCAAGAACAACGATCATATCCGGAATAGATTCCCAATTTAGATTGAATGTGCTGAATAGATTATGAAAAGAAATTAAGAAATTCAGCCATAGAAACCAATCAAATCGTGATTCGTGAAAAGAGTATGACCTGTCCCCTTGTCGTACTAATCCTTACAGGGACTAGGCACAGAGTAGACTAGGTACCAGTATGGAAAAATATTGTTTCATGAAGTTCCTTTCAGAGGATGGCATATATACCAAATAATAATGAGAATTTGATGAAAACCGTGAATTTAGAGGCATATAGGGGTTCAACAATTTCTCCCAAGGAGTGGCGAGCACATTTGATGCGGGATTGGCACCGTTACCCATTAATAATACAAATTTATACGTTAAACACAGTCACCCATAATCTATAAAATTTTGACGAAAGGCACCGTCACCCATAATCAATAAAATTTTGACGAAAGGCACCGTCACCCATAATCTATAAAATTTTGACGAAAGGCACCGTCACCCATTAAATTAAATTAATTGCTAGTTAATTGCACCTGCTGTGTGCAGGAGCGGTCAGAGGCGAACAATGATATCTTCCTTCTTCCCCTGCTACGAAAGTTTCATGAAGATTAATTTCGAAACGGAAAAGTTTGACGTGGAATAAACATACGGTGCTAATATGCTGGCATCGGCTGAAAAGAAATGCGCACATAAAAATCTATTTATAAGGGCACCCCTAATAAGGATGCATGAAGGAAAACAACCAACGCAACCAAGAAGAGGGGTGTGGGAGAATTTTAAAGAAGAAGCCGACCCCTCGGGTTCGAAGTTAATTTGAATTGCCTAAGAAATTTAACTGAAATAGTTCGGAGTAAATGTCTAAAACTGCAGTTACATCCAATAATCTATTTATAATAAATGCAAGTCATCGCAATGGGCATGCCTAATAAGGTTGCAGGAGGAAGAACGAATAAAGATTTTGTCCGTCGTGGATGAAAACTATAAATAAAGGTGCGAATTTGTTATTCGGTTTTGCAGTAAGAATCACTGTAGTCATTCGGTATGCCTTTTGGTAGCGGACAACAATTTGTCCCTACCCAGCAAGCGAATGATTCAGCAATTTTGCCACAAACTAAGCTGCGTTGAAAGTTTGGGACGATCCCAACAAAAGGATGTGACGAAGAACAGAAGCGTTTAGGAGAACCTTAAATGGAGAACCATTTATTTTCCAATAGTTTAACTACATGACGAAACTCCAAGAGCGAAATAAGAATTGCTATTTTGACGAAAAGGCGTAGATACTATTGACAGTAACCTTAAACAAATTTAAAGGTTTGTTTAAAGATTTGAAATGAGACCATAAATTAAGGTCGGATGTGCATGATGAAAACAATGAGGCAGCAAATTATGGTAAAGCAAAACAAACCGTTGAACCTGAAAATGGGTTACCATAGAAAACTAAACCAAGCAAAGCGATGTTGGTTTATGATCAAAATTAAGAACACTTCAGAACAATAATGTCGGAAATTTGTCGACAAGTGTTTCATTTGTTCAAAATTTTGGGCAGGGGTTTGGGGTATTTGTGAATTTCTAAAATGTTTAAAAGAATGTCTGAAAGAAGAAAAGGTGATAATTGCTGGCAATAATTTATCCCAAAAAAAATTTGAGTATTGGAAGAAATATTTCAATTTAAACTTTTGTTTGAAGGAATGAAAAGAAATTGAAGATGGTTAAGATGGTTATTTGCCACATAACCAAACTTTTAAACTAATGAAATTGTTGAAAAACATTTGTGCAATACCACTGGGTATCCTTAGATTAGCGGAAAAGTTCATTTCCCCTAAATAGTGTAGTGGAAATTTGCTTCTCTTTTTATAGAATAAGGGAAAAAAACTCGAAGAGAAAAAAAATTTACTGTACCTTTTATCTCGTTTTTACGACACCAATTTATTAACTTACAGGAGAAAGATACGAATTTACCAGAATGACTTGAAGAAAGAGGGTCCAAAAGGGGGGTTCCAAAAGCCGGTCGTTGGGGCACCCTCGCGGGCTTCCCCCCCAACGACGAAGGAGCGCCATGTTGCGTGGGGGGCCTCGCGGGCACCCCCCCACTCAAAGAACTATCTTATTTTGCCATACTCAAAATACCCAAAACTCTCGTCTCACTTTCTTTATTTGTGCGGATACTTACTGACTAACTACATACATAACTACTACTCAACTAAACCGAAACCGAATCGAATCCCCTCATGCTTGGGATTCTCCTCTCTTATAGAGAGGGAATCCCTACTTGTCTATTTCTGTACCAGAAATAGACAAGTAGAGATCTGGGTCGAGATGCAAATGCGTCTATTCCCACCCGGAATAGACACATTTGCATTCTCTAAATGCATGTCTGCAACAAATCCAGTCCAAAAACCTTATTTTCTTTTCTTCTGCTAGCTCATCATCCCATCCTGACTTTTCGACCCAGGATTCTTGCAATAATACCTTGGGACTCAGCAGTACCGGACAAAAAAATCCCATTGGATCGAAGATTTTGTGGACACTTGACAAGACACTTCTCTTGGAAATTTTCTCTGACAATTCTCCAACTTTGAAATCCAGACGCAAATAATCTTCCAACTTGTTCCAGTTTAGACCTAGCAAGGAAGTAATTTCTGGCAAGTCCTTTTGAGTAGAGCTATCGAAACTCCACTCCCACTGTCGTTAGTCCATCCCAGTTTCAGCCATCAATTTGGTAGAAATTTTCTTAAAATCTTGAACTTCTTCCCATTCATCCATTGAAGCCACACAATTATCAACATATAGGGATGACATCAACTTTTTAGCTACACCGCGAGCCTCTTCATACACATTACTTCAGTGGTGTTGAATAACTGCAGCAAGAAGAAACGGGCTACAGTTCACCCCAAACACGACTTTTTTGTGACGAAGTATTTTAAAATTTTTCACATCAGGATCCTTCCACCATAAAAACCGAAGAAAATTCCGATCTTCATCTCGTATCTGTATTTGGAGGAAGGCCTTCCTAATATCCGAGACGACACCAATTCTTCCTTCCAGAAATCTCATGAGAATTGAAGGGATCTCTTCCATCAGATTGGGTCCATTTTCTAAACATTCATTTAAGGATGGAGTCCTCCTTGTCTTGCTGGAAGCGTCAAAAACGGGGCGAATGGGAGTTGTCAAACTATCAGGCTTGAACACTGGACGATGAGGTAAGTAATGTCCTGGCAAATCAACTTCCGTTGCTGGTACTTCCTCTATTATGCCTTCATTCTCCCACTCCAGAAAGACGTTTCCATATTCTTGAAGCTTTCCTTGAGACTGGATTTTGGCAGTGGCAGAAATCAGTCATTTCATTGCGACATCTTTACTATCAGGGATCTTATCCACTCCTTCCATTAAAGGTAAGTTGACACAGTACCGTCCATCCACATCTCTGGTGACTGTGTCCAAACAATGTTGTTTCGCTTTGCACGCTTTCTCCTTCTTTGATAGACTTTCGACTGGATCCGTGATGCCCAAAGTCTCTAAACTCCAGAGGTCAGAAGGGTCAAACTCATTTGCCATCATTGCAGTAACCATCATTGTTGCTGACTCTCCATACTTCCCCATTGGCAGCTTCCCACTCAGGGTCCATCCAAAAACGGTTTCCATTGCCGTAAGCCCACAACTAAGTTGCACTATTTTTCCAGTGACGAATTGTCCAAAATAATCCGGCTCGCGAGACCACAAATTTTGAGAATAATACTACTTTCTACCCGAATGAAAGTTCTTCTCCAGAAATGAGAGTGATTTTGGTTAGAACAAATAAGTTTATTGACTATGAAACACACAGCATGGATTCGTACAATACGATCACAAAAAGCAGGGTTGATCTCAAAACCGATCACAAAATTCAAGATCATTAATTTCTGACATTATTTACAATTTTAGGGTTTACGTTGGCATGTGACTTAAAAATACAATAGGAAAATGACAATTAACTAGTGTACATTCTACATCCTCCCACCTCTTTTTTTTTTGGTTTGTTTGCAGGAAGATCCAGGCACATTATTGTAGGATGCTTCTTCGTGCACAACATGCATTTCATGGGATTCCTTCATTTTGCTGAGACATGACCTGAACGAAGGCATGAGAAGCAACATTTCTTGTTCCTAACAATTTCCTTCTTCTCTGTCAGTGTCGTGACCTGAGCCTTGAAGCAATCTTGACTTGGGTGTCCTTTTTCACAAAAAATACAAGACGTCGTATTGCCTCCAAATAATCCAGCAGCTGTCGGATAACTATCTTCCACTTGATCCAATTTTGAGAAATAGTCCTTCTTCTTGTCCTTTTTAGGTCCATCGAATCCACCGCGAGCTAGTTTAATGCTTTCTTCGTTTTCTACTTCCATTCGTAGAAAATCCATCAAGAAATCTAACTTGGTCCTGACTTCACCATCTAGACACTTTTGAAGCGACATTGGATTTCTCTTCCAAGCACGAAGAACTTCCTCCGGAATACTGGACTCTACCATTGGGTATAACATGGCAGCGTAATTGGCAGATGTAACTCCAATTGACTCTAATGCCCTCAGGTGAGATTCCAATTTGTCAAACATTTTTGATAATCGAATTTTCTCTCTGGAATTTACGTTACTGATTACCAACTTTTGTAGCTCTCTCACGTACACTTCCACCAACAACTCTTCTCTTCCGAAACGGTCCTTGAGCGCAGTCACGGCCTTCGGATAATTAGCAGATGTGGGAGGATAGCTGTCCACGAGGTCTCGAGCTCTTGTACCAACAGTCATTGATTGCTGTAGATATTGAAATTTGTCGCTGGGGTCCAAATCCGTATCTTCATGAATTTTAGAAAATTGAGACCACCAGCCCAACCATTCGGTAAGTTCACCGTTGAACTTCTTCAATTCGATTTTTGGTAGTCGATAACTTCTTTGCTTTCCATTTTCAGAAATGTTCGATGCATGGATTGATGGGGGGATTTCTACACGAGGGGCAGTTGGAGCCAATCAATCTTCGGTCCTCATAAGCGTAGCACGTACCTTATCTTGATATTCCTCCACGATGAGAGTTTCGGCTCCCAAGTCTTCATCCAATACCCCATCTAGATCCAACATCCTGTCCAGAATCTTCTGGTCATGTTCGCTGACCTTGTCCAGAGTTTGCATTAGCTTCAGCATCTTCAGCTTCAGCACCGCAGAGTCCTGGTACAGGACATCCTTTTTGAACTCTTCCTCCACCTCAGCGATGGTTCTGGTCAGACAAGACCTCAGAAGTCCTCTTGCTTTTTTCAGTTTATCCATTGCTTGTTGTCACAAGTCCGAGCGCTCTCAACCAAATATCACTCACGTCGGGGTCACCAAATTTTGAGAATAATACTACTTTCTACCCGAATGAAGGTTCTTCTCCAGAAATGAGAGTGATTTTGGTTAGAACAAATA
>JAQIWQ010001312.1:0-11268 GCA_034695825.1 Folsomia inoculata
ATTCCGCCATGCCACAACCAGTGCCTCCCCCTGTCATGGACAACTATGAAAAATCTCAGTCAGTAATTACATCCAACTCGGCGCTGGTGAATCCAGACACAAAAGGTCCACCAGTTATCGACCATCCTACTGTGGTCACCCCACGTGCTGCCGAAATTATAAATACCGCTAATCCAGAGATGGTTACCACTAATCCTACAGTTAGTCCCATTACCACTTCCACTACAGTCAGTCCCATTACTACCACCCCTACCACATCCACTCCGGTTATAGCAGCATCTCCAGCCGTGATTCAGTCAGCCGCTGCCGCATCCAGCTACCCTTTAGTTATACAAGGTGCACCAGGTTATCCTTCTATGGTTATCCGACAAGCAGCTAGTTTCCCTTCCCCTTCAATTGCATACCATTCAATGATGCAACCAGCAGCCGCAGGATCATATCCAACAATCATCCAACCCCAATTTGGTTACCAATCAATCCACCCTCCTCTAAATGGTTACCAGGTTATGCATCCTCAAATGATGCAATCGAGTTATCCTCATATGATGCAATCGAGTTATACTCAAATGATGCAATCGGGTTATCCTCAAATGATGCCATCGGGTTATCCTCAAATGGCACAATCGGGTTATCCTCAAATGATGCAAATAACATCAGGTTATCATCCCATGATCCAAACTGCACTGGGATATCCAACAATCTCGGGGTGACCAGTTTGTCATGTCGACGTCGTTGTAAAGAAACGTTACAA
The DNA here is from genome assembly GCA_034695825.1 of Folsomia inoculata. Classification (NCBI taxonomy): domain Eukaryota; kingdom Metazoa; phylum Arthropoda; class Collembola; order Entomobryomorpha; family Isotomidae; genus Folsomia; species Folsomia inoculata. Next base: position 752 of record JAQIWQ010001312.1, read on the forward strand.
ATCAAAGAGATCCCAAGCTTACTCTCCGGTTGGAGGAAATTATCATAACTTTGTTAAATTTATTATGCTTTTATTTTGTATTTGGGAATTAGCTCAACAATTTGAGGTTTTTGTGGCTGGAACTCACCAAGCTTAATTTCCTCGGCTTATATCGGAGCAGATAGGAGCAAGCGTCCAATCGGACAAACTGTTGAAAAAAACCATTTTACGCTCATTAAGCTGAATATCCAAATAAAAGTTCAAGTTGAGTTGATTCAGTGCAAAATATAATAACTAATTTAAAATGTGTATTTGAAATTTATTGTAAAACTATTTTCTGGAATATTGTAAGATATTCTACTAGGACCAATTGATTTCATTTGGACACACGGTCATTTTAAATATTTACATGTACCACATTTTATGTATTTTACATTATGGAAGGTTTTACAGGAAATTCATAGAATCTATAATCGATACGCTTACTAGGTTTTCAAAAAGTATCTCTATAAAGAAAATTTTAAATTTCTTTTAAATGCCCGAATACAAGAATTTGGCAACTAATGAAATTTCTTGATTGTTTAAATATCACTTATTGTAAAGACCATTATTGATCAATTCTATAGTAGTCCAGCAGAGAGAAGTGAATACAAAGAAGGGAATACAGATTTTTTTTAATTACTTGCATTGCGACATCTGGTACAAAAATTCTTTTTTCAATGAATTTGTAAACCAAAAAATTACATTAAATTTGCAACGTGAGTAAAAAGTGTAAATGGTGGTAGGTCAGTACTACCGACCGAGAAGGCTTGCTGATACAATAAATCAAAGTCATATCCGTTTCTTATATAATTAATTTGATTATTAGGAAGCCATGTACATTATGTTAGCAAATAACTTGCAATTTTTCTCGTAATAAAGTGCGTACAAGGAAGTCAGTGGTCATAAATCATGGCGAATACGTAATCCTGTTTTCTACTCTTGTAAGAAAGTCGTCATTGAATGAAACAATGTTATGTAGATAGCAACTGCACAAATAATGCAGTAATGATGGGGATGGTTAATGTTGTGGTGCATGCATACAGCCACCCATCCAACCACTTTCGTTTTTCGTTTGGATATATTTTCTAGTTGTCACGATTCGATTGTAATATTTAGAGATGGTCAATTTTAGTTCAATTCGATTGTCAAACTTGGTAATTTTTTTATGGAGCTGGGATAAGTTGAGGAATAGATTTTTTTAAAGGGAGTAATCCCACATTTTATCAACATTTTAGAAATGCTAAGCACCACAACGTTGCTAATTTTATTTTTTGAGTGGATAAGTGTGTTTTGTACGGATACCGTGTCCAATGGTAGTGGTGAGTAATACATTTATTTCAGCATCAAAGTTTTTGGCAAGGCCTAAAAACAAGAATTGTTGGATTTATCAGAATCATGGAATAAAATAAATGTCATGTAATTCCAATAACAGGTCTCAAACGTCCATTATATTTATATTACGGCACTGGAAACTCCATATTGCCAATCGTCCACCAAGAAATAGTTCAAAGCGTTCCGGGAATTTATGGCGATCAAGATAAAAATCGTTGGGAAACACTCATTTCTCACCGTGATGATTATCCAGACGACCCTGTGATGGCATCCACTGATCTCAGCACCTTGGCGGCATCTATAACGGAGACATCTAGCGGTGCACCTAATTTGGAGAAAAAAGCTATGATATCTAATCGTCAAGATAATTCCTTTGTGGGTGGGGATGCAAGTTACATAATGGACGAAGGTAGTCCGGTTGACGGGCTATCGTCTGGTGGCGATACCGAAAACGTCGGGCTTGTACCCGGAACAGTTGTGCGGGATGAATTTCATCGTTTTGTTGATGGCATCACCACAATGTATGATTTGGCCACGGAAGAGCTTGAGGCGAGGGTAGGCTATCTATTATTGAAAATATTACCATTTGAATCTGAAATTCGCCTCCAGGTTTATTAATTTTGCCAACTCTTTGTCTTTTCCAAGTACGGTCAACCTCGACCTCTGGTCTCGTTATTTGGTTCTGCTACACAGGCGCCCCCAACTGCTGGAACACCACTACTAGTACCACCACAAGTTGTCACTCCAGACCAGGCCAGCAGTACCAATCTTATCCAGCGATTTCGCACAATCGCGGCTGCCGTCGGGAGTAGATCTTCTACCGGTGCTCGCTCTCTCAATTCGTTACCCTTACAAGATACCCTGAGCCAGCAACCTCAAACGGTTTCTGTAGGAGGCGTTACCGTTACAGGTTTAGCTTCTCAGAGCTATCAGAATGTAGTAACACCATCGACTTCCTACGGTTCCGGTAACTACCAGCCGCCATCTCCACCCTACGGTTGCGGTAACTATCAGCCACCAACTCCACCCTACGGTTACGGTAACTACCAGCCACCAACCCCACACTACGGCTACCCTCAGCCATACCTTCAGTCCAACCCGGTCGTCGTTGTTATTGGTGGTTCAGGTGGAACCCCGACCCCTGCGCCGAGGGTAAATTGCTCAAAGTTAAGACAGACAGAAAGAGACGTTTAAATGCTTTGTTAACCATATTTGCAGGCTACCGCAACGGCGACGACTGGCGGATTAAGGGGCATTACCTCCACACTTATTCGGGTAGGGGGCGGTGCTGCCAGGCTCCTTCGTGCATCTGCCGGTCCTAAACGGGCAGCTCTACGACTCACGGCAAGAACCCTCGCTGCACCGGTCCGAATCGGTGGAAGGGTCGCGTATGGAGCCTCCCGCGCTTTGGCAGGGGGAGTTAGGGCCGCGGGGAGACCTGCGGGAGCTTTGTTGAGAGGCAGTAGGGGACCTGTAACAGCATTGTTAAGAGGGAGTAGGGGACCGGTTACATCATTGCTGAGGGGTGTGACCACTTCGTTGATAGGTGGGACTAGGGGTGGTGCTGCCAGTGCCAGTAGTATTACTACCCCTGCTTCGACTGCGAGTAGTTGAAACCGAATATAGCTGGAGTGATTTGGTACAGTCTTTTTTCAATCTTTTCGTTCACGAAATAACATTAAAAAATTCTTCGAATGCAAAAAAGCGCTGCCACATGAAAAAAACGTTGTTTGGCTGTATCAGACGATAGAACCTTTAATATGATTTATGTTAAAGTCATTTAAAATTGTATGACATATAATTTAATTGCAATTGCAATCACAATAGTACTGAATATGTGTTCTTTGTATTTATGAACCAGCAATAAAATATCAAAGTGACATTACATGGGATTTGAACATGTGGTGAAGTACTATATGCTTACAAAATGCATTTTAATGTACTGACTTATACAATACATACAATACAAAATGAATGATTGGCTAAAGTAGGGAACTAATTATCTTTACACAATTCTCCACAATTTCATATCAAGGTTCACCTTCCCTGTAAATAAAAGATATTCCGAATAAGTTCCATCCAACGATGTCAACATTTTACTGCTGTCCATGAGCTTGGATCTGAGTATATCCTCCAGTAGTCTACAAACCTATAAATTGTTAAAGTAGAGTATTCGGCAATTAAATCTATAATGCTGGGACTTGGAATAATGAAGATAACGAAATCAGATGGAGGAACGTTGCCTTAACATTTTCAGGAAAGCTGTGATTATTCCCCAACGACTTGATGTAAATCCTCAAGATTGGGTACGATATTTGCATAGAAATAATTTAATTGCTAAATATTATGTTGCTTCAGTTATTGAATAGAAATTTAGGTTTCCGTGATTAACCTGCACTTGATTAGTTTTGGGGGACAATCACAATTTTCGAGAATAAAACTAGCGCAGCTCCGAATGATTTCGTTGTATAAATCTAGTCCTCAAACTCACGTTAGACGTTAACCCACAAACAATATGATCACACTCTGAGAGTAAATAGATATCGCGCATTATCTCAGAGAGACCTTGCTTCCTTTTCCCTAGTACTGACAACATTGATTCGAATCCAATAAACTTCCAAGAGGGATACCTACAATACCGAATTAAATAATTGTTACATTCGCCAATCCAACAGATGACGGATTTAGTCAATTGTTAGACATTACATTTTTCGCGCTCCTGCTAAAACCGATGGGTCATCCGAAGCAATGTAAATGGCTCTTTCCTTCTTCGACGACGAATTCCAGTAATAGCCCTCAACGGCTTTCATGTAGTCTTGAATTTCATGATGTGATTCTGGATTTTCGCTCGGTTTATCGCTACGGCGGACATGAAACCTATGTCAACATCAGTCAAAATCATTTCATTTATACTCATTTTTATACACTTTTTATAGTACCCAACGATCGTCATGTTATCAAGAAATCCAGCTGCTTTCTTCCATTTTTCCACCTGGTTTACAAACTCTTTGTTGTAAGACATTGTATACTTTGCAAACTGCCCCACAAACCAAAGAAACGGCAAATTTTGTCTCTTCAGGGCATCAAAAAGTTTCGAGTCCATCGGAATCTTTAAATTTAGATGGGACGGAACATCCGAAACTCTGACAGAGCCTCTAACCATTTTCGTCAAATTTTGACACTTTTCGTTCTCGGCTAGGAATATTTATTATTCCGACCATATAATGTCATTTTATTCAAATATTCCTTTTTCTACCTGCAGATTTCGGCAACCAACTCCACCTGCACGTGTTTGGTCCAGGGGAGCAATTAGACCCCAGTGGACGTATTACATCACCCCATTTTGTAGAATATGTCCATGCATCGTAGTCAACGGTATGAATCAGGGGCAAGCCCGTGGCGTATGATATTATGAGACATCCCATTCTATAATGGATTTGACACCCTAAACCGCAGGCCTCTACAAACATATTATCAAACATTTTTTTACAAGAAAAAATGTTAATTATTTTTAGGTCTCACTATCACTATGGCCACATTCCATATTAGGTTCTTGACAGCTTTTATTCTGAATGTTTGCAATCTGTTCCTGAATAATTGTCGAAAGGTACTTTTCCAATGAATCCTTCGTCGGTAATCCTGAAGACGATGACTCTATGGCTTCAATAGTTGCAATCTGTTTATTAGTGAGCCTTGGAATTTCCAAATACGGTACTTTAGCCCTATGGACAGGTTTTTTAATTAATATGATGATGGCCCATTAACAAACAATAATAGCTGAGGAACTTATACCTATTAATCACATCTGCAGAAGAAATACCTAGAGTAATCTTTTGAACTTCCTCCCTTGTGATTTTAAAGTAGAATGTCTTCAACCTCACTAAAGCCACCATTATCAATATGGTAGCCACATATTTAAAATATAACCACCTCGAAAATTGAAATTTCATTGAAGCAAGTGTAATCTGAAGGAATCGGCGTAGTTTATTGGTATGTTGATACTTGTATCGATTAGCGTAGAGAAGCTTGTTTTTCTCAAACTGCATTTGCTGTTCCAATAAATTAAAGCCCGTCAAATTTAATGGGCTGTATAATGAAATAAAGTTCTTGATAAATAGAAATTGTGTTCAAACCACTAATTCGCTACTCAAATCCCTTTGTATCTAAATCATTTGCCACCTTTGTGGCTTAGCTTTGTGATGGATAATAAATGACAGAAATCATCATCGCAATCGACAGACATCGGGCTCAACAAAAATATCTATAGTATGTAGTCATCTATGTAAGTAAATAGTCGTTAAGCGATAAAATATCACCACGAAAATGTGTGCAATTGGTTTTGAACAGAATATCTTTGTTAACTGCATGGTATAATGTTAAACGTTGAACTTGAGACTCGATTTAACTTAACTTAACACTTAACACACGAGACCACTTAACACTGATACCAATGTTGTTAAAAGCTTCCCTGGATTATCCTAAAATGGCACAGGTTTTAAGTGCAGATATATTTATATCTGGACTTATATTTATAATATTTATGTATATATTTAACACATATGTATGTCTTTATTACTTACCTGAATAACAGTAAAATATATAGGAATTGGAGGGGAGAGGTTAATACAAATCCCATGGGGTCATCCCATAGAGTTCCCACTTTATTAAAAAATGATTAAAAACGCGAAAATTACAAGTTTCTAAACTATTTTCTTGTTACCAATTTGATCCTTTTGAATTGAGCCTGAAACGGGGGATTTTGCCAGGAAATATTTCAGAAATCCCATTGCAGAGAAATTGATTTTGTGGTATTTTTCTTCCAATTTCTTACAATGACAATCTCGGTCGGTGGCCCATTTGCAACCAAGATTCATTCGTTTATGTAGTCATTATGAGCAGTCTGACAATTATCACAAACAATATTGCATCACAATTCCTTCCCGTTTGAATAAATGATTACGCAGATTTAATCAAACTCTTGTAAAGAGTTCTCATTCTGCCCATAATTGATTAATCCATTGATAAAAAGCTTATTCAGTTAGCTTGTAACTGAATAAACTTCAACTATTCGTGAATTCAAAGGCTGAAATGCAACTATGCAAAAAAAAAACAAGATAATTCTACAAGTAGATATGCACCGATGCCAAGTTAATGTCCAGTTGAATGAAACTTTGCAGTTTTCCCTTTTCTCGGCGTAATGAAATAACCAAAGTGATTTTTTAAATGTCACTTTTTCTAATCTTTCCCGTTCAAGCATAAATATGTAAGGAAAAGTCTCTTCAGTTTAGTTTAAGCAACAACTCGTTGATTGATTCATGTGAAGAAATCCAACTATGCAAAAAGTGCAATAACAAGATAATGTCATATCATCATGCAAATGCGCATTGATTCTTACTTTTGCTCAAGCTGAAGATTGTAATATACTGTGCCCTCTCTGTCCAGGATTATTGCTGTGTAGTGCAACTTTTAAGCCATGTCATAATACATGGTATGAATACTCTGTAATTCCAGAATGTTACTATCCTTCTTCTGGACAGCTTTTATCCCACTGTTGCATTTTATAATAAAAATGCCAAAATATTCTTCAGTTCAGTCAGATTGGGTGCACAAAGTATAATGAAGTTGATTCAAGTTGACTTGGAAGAGTCATCAAATTAAATCTTTTGATCCCAAAAAGTGATTGCATGCAAATACAAGGGTGGAAATTTCAAGTCAATTTCCCTACGCTGCAGTTCTGTCCGTGGCTGGTTGATAACTATTATCGTGATGAATAAATGTTTGATTTTTATGAATCATCAATAATCAAGGATCAATGGATTTATGGATGAATAAATCTTTAAAAATGTAACCCAGGTCAAGCCTATAAAAAGCTGGCCAAATGTCTCTTTCTTCTCATTCATATTCTTAACACCAAACCTTTGCAATTTCTCAATCTCCTCGCTACATACAAATCCGTTTTTTAATATTTGGAAATATTCACAATTTCCTAAAATGAATTTCCTCTCCCAATTTGTTTTACCAGCTGTCAAAGCACTTTTGTTCCTGAGTGTTTTGCAAGATGTCCAGGACGAAGGGTATAAGTAGTACATATATTCAAATAGCTTTTGCTGAAAAGATGAGAAACATTAGTTTATCTTAACATGTTTTATATCCTAGTACTCGGCTCGGAGAAGCTGGCCAAGTGCCAATTCATCATCCTCAACAAGATATCCACCTTCCCATCTTTAACAGGTCGTCCACACATTTGCGTGACGTAAGTATTTTATCTCATTGTTTCCAATTTGGAAAACAGGCATTTAAAAAATTAAAAAATGACATTGTCCCATGTACGATATTAGGGACCACCCAACTTGTACGGAACGAGAAAAAGAATCCGTCTCTTTAAAACCCATTCAACCTATTCCAGTAAAATCCTCTGCATTGCTGGATGTGATAGCGGGAGGAATTGTGTCAGAATGGTTTCTTGTGGTACAGAAATTAATCAAGATTGGACATTTGTTAAGCCAAGTGTAAGTATTTGGAGGGTGGGAATCAGGATAATCTCTTGAATTTTAAACATTTTTTAAATAGGGATTATACCCAACCCCCTCATGGAGTACTTTTCTGCTTAAAAACACAAACACAAACAATTGTTTGACTGCAGGAAGTAGTGCAAACCAAATTGCTTTTGGTGGCCAGCTTACCCTTCAGCCTTGTGGGAATGGCAATTCGGTAGCGCAAGTTTTCAAACTTGGCTCAGCATGCACAATAGATGCAGATTGTTATGTAAGTTTTAAAGAGTAAAAACTTCTTTGGTGGGAATTTTTATGAAATTCAAATATTTGTACGTAGGCCTACAATGAGATTAATATAGTTGACAATGGCTACAAGCTCTATGCGGCACGAAACGATGGAGCCGCCATTACATACAACTCTCCTAGTGGCCCGGTGGCTTCGAATGAAGACTATAATTGGGGACTTGCTGATGCCGTTGCATATGTACCTCCAAGTGGATAATATGTATCGGGCACCGGCTTATTACAGGTTTTAATTCAGAGGTTCCTTTATATATTCGACTTTAATTCGGCCTGCCAATTTATATATTGGCAGAAATTTTGATGTATTTTATTGAAACATTTTTTTAAAAATTAAATGTAATGGGAAAAAATTAATTGTGTAAAATTATATTTATTCGTATATATTACTTAGCATTAGGAACCTAAAAATATTACATTTCACTACTTGATTTGAATAATTTGGAATGAATTATACAATAAATTCGAGTTAATTTTGATTTCGAATAATACAATTGGGTTCACGAAACGGAACACACAAAAAAACAGTTTTTAGGCAGAGGCATGGGGTCGACTCGAATTTGTCGCTCCTCGTTTTTAATCATTTTAACAGTTTTATCCTGCTTTTCAACTTTCGAAATCTGTATATGGATAGTAAACTTCGCACCAGCTCCCACGAATTAATAAATATAAAATTGCACTAAACAGCTTAGACGAAATATCAACAAAATTCAGTCAAAAATATCCCAAAACATTTAACGTTTTATTGCCACCATCTTCATTTAGTGTGAAAATTTGACAATCAACATCAGCGCATGCCGTGCTGCATAAAACCTGACCGTTGGGGGGGGGGCAAAACAGAAATTAAATACCAGCCCATTCCACATGTGACGACGATACAAAACAAATGAATATAATACTGTCATTGTGATTTACGAGCTCTTTTGAGGAAATATTTTATTAAATGAAATCTATTCCGAGAAAATGATATAGAGTCCACAAGCCGTAAGCAGAAGAGTTGAGTCATGTTTTTGCATATGAATATTAATTAGTTCCTAAACAAATGGCACGTACATGTCATTATTTTCTTAATCACTCTGTGCTGGTGGTGGCTTGCCAACCTTGTGAATGTTGATTGAGATGATTTACCATCCACCGAAACCCAGTTAGTATATTTTCTTTGACCTTTATTAACGTTCTAAGGTTTAACGTTTATTAAGGTCAATTCTAGTAATACATATATATATATAATATACTCCAGTTGTACAATGCAAGTAGAGCAAATTACTCACATACTTATGTAATTGGTTACCGACTTGGTTTTTAGAGATTGTTGCACAATATTAATAAAATAAATGTTTATAATTTCCATTTATTCCATGGTTCATTTCGGTGTCATTCATATGTAGGTGTAGTGGGGAGTTGACGACAATTAACGCTAATTAATCCTTAACTACAAGGTAATAAAATGAACCCTGTAGCAAATGATTTAGTCTTGGAAGAGGGAGAAATAAGTGTACTCGAATCCGCGCTAGACATTGACATACTCACCGTTCCAGGTTTGTGAGGGACTAAATATCATCGTTTAATAAATTTATTAGGATTTAATGATTTTAATAGTTTTAACAAAATTATTGCTTCTCGAATCACCACCTCCAACTCCAAGTAGTTGTCCGAATAGGGTCGAGATGAACCAGGGAGTACAAAAGTACACCCTGGTCGACCCTGGCACTTGCAAGGAGCTCATACAGTGCATAAATATTGGTGAATGTGATGATCCAAACGTTCAAAGAATTACGTTAGCCTTTGTTCAACCCTTGGAAATGATTACCTAATCTCATACGAAATTGTAAAGCTAGTAAAAGGAATACATGTTAATTAAATGCTGTTTAACCCAACATTCTTTACATTCTTGATTAACAAATCTAGCAGATTTATCGAAAATATAATTTTTAGTAAATTTGACATATATTTCAAGACTGATTAAATAAATCCAAACCTAATTCTCTACAATGTTTCTCCTTATTGTAGGATCATAATCCTTGGTATATCCATAAAGTATTTTGCACATTAAAAGTCAATTCATCATATATTATCTTTATGGATAAAATAAATACATTATAACCAGGTTCACCTCTACAAATAACTTATCCTACCCTACTACTGGAGGAAAGCGCACATGTAATAGTTGACTTTCCTATATGCATATTATCCCATCCCCTTCTGTTTTAGCTTTTGCATGGAAACTCGTTCTCACCCTATTCATTTCATGCTGACCCCAATATTATGCATATGTTGTTTTGCAATGCCAAACTGGTTACACTGGACTGAAATGCCGACTATGTCCTCGAAATTATCCAGTCCAGTCATATCTATATAAACAAGGGTTGC
>JAQIWQ010001313.1:0-11255 GCA_034695825.1 Folsomia inoculata
AATAACCAACGTGAACCAAACTTCTTCTGTGGCTGCATTTGCATAAAAGATGCAATACATGAATACATGGTCCAAGATGCATAAATTCTACCCGTGCTTATTCGTAATTACCGTAAACACTGATATAGACAGTAAATATCCTTGAAGACGCATCTACTTTGGCATCAGAAGACATTTTTTGAAATATTTATTACTTGCGAGCTTTCGATATGCATACAGCAAATCTTCATCAGGCAGATAAGAACGAAAATTGATAAGACAAGTACATATTTCAAAATTTAAGTTAACTTTTCATTATACAATCATATCATAAGTAAATATCATGTTTATTACTTGGAACGGATTTCCTACGATTACATACACGGAAATTTTCTGTGTGGACACGTTCATGTGGACACTTTGCCTTAATATATTATCAATTTTTGCAGTATTTCTCACGCCAAATGCTTAACTTCTGGATCTAGATCTCGTCGGTAAAAATATTGAAGCTTCATAGCGTGGATGAATTCGGTTACTACGATGCACCTGCTACTTATGACCGATTACATTATGAAAGTAACGCAACAACAAGGTTTCGTCAACAACTCATTAAAAAGACAACATCAAAGCATCACAAAATAAGCATTCGCTCACCCCACTGCTCCTAAAGACAACCCTCCAAAATTCTTCATCCCTACGACAGAAACGGCGACGGGTCCAAGTTTTTTGTCAATGGTGAACCAGTTATCATGGTTTTTATGGAGGAAATGTTTTCTGTAGTAGCCATAGTCTGCGTGGGGGTGTCGAGGAGTGGAGGGGTCAGTTGGAGGCGGAATGAAGCTTGTGAAGTTGTGGTGCTGGTGGGGATTTCGTTGGGAAAGTGGGGGCAGCTATGAGGAGAAAAATGTTTTGTTATTTTTGTTGGCATGGGAACGAAAAAATGGTTGCCATGGGAACGAAAAAACTGTTGCCATGACAACCAAACAAATCACCATGACAAACAAACCAAAAAAAAACCTCTGGACCAGTTCATTCTCCACAAAGTCCCCAAAATCCTCCGCCCCATTATTCCTAATGCACTAATGGGTGGGGGTGGTCATTGCGGGGGGCATGGAATTAAGGGGAGTAAAAAACTAAAAATAGGGGGAATTAAAATAATTAAATTAAAGAAAAATAAAGAAAAATTAAAAAAGACTTTGTTGTGGAATTAGTTTTTTCCTTTTCCATCTTTCCTCCACTTTTATTCATAATTTCATTTCTTTTAACCAAATTCCTTAATAATAAAAAATTACCAGTCACCATGACAACCACTTTGTTCTTCTCACTGCCACCTTACCGCAAAGTCCAAAACCCGCCGCGATTTCTTTTTACACCCAAAAAAGTTTATATAAAAAACCTAAAATCTAGTCAACAATGGTGCAAATTACGGAATTGGACAGATTAGACGATGTCGCAGATGATGATCAAGTGGAAGAGGACCCCCCACCAGAGGAGGAAGTGGACTTTAACGTGAGCAGTGATTTATTAATGAAATAATGAAACTATAAAAAATAATCATTTCAGACACAAGTCGACAATGCTAGACTCGCCATGCAACCCACCCCCTTTGAAAAGTTTATGGCAATTTGCAAGTCCCTCTTACTCCGCGCTATGGTCATTTACTTTGTCATGACTTTTATAAGGTCAAATTCGTCAACGACACCTTCACAGAAGACTCCAGCGACGACTCGAGCAGTTCCGAACGCTTTTTCTAATGGGACCGAGTTTGTAAATGAAATAATAAAGAAATAAAGAATATTTTTAAAAAACTGTTTATTTAGGAGCTGTACATCTACATTAACGAAAACTCCCTGAAAATTAATGATCATGATTTGGTCTGGAAAGTTGGCATTGTCTATGGGCAGTGGGAGGATGTCGTGTTTGAGACAGAGTTTGCACTGGGGGAGGTATTGATTAGTGATTTGAATTGTTTAATGACAGTTTATTTAACTACTTGTATTTATGTAGGGCGCCCTCTCCAACGGCTCCTTCTTTATCCACGCAGTGGTCGTCCCACGAGGAGGTGACCCTCTGAAGGATCAAAGGATTTATTTGAGTAAAATGTTGAACAAGTATAAAAAGAAGAAGCAAGTTTTGAGGAATTTACTTGAAGAGAAAAATGTTGAGGAGGTGGGTTTTTTTATTTTTTTTATTTAGCAATGACTAAAATTTTAATTATTTCCAGCCCCCTCCCCACCCCCTCTCCCACTACCACCCGAACCTGACATTGAATCTGGTTCAAGATTGGACATTTTGGACCCCCGGCTCGGTGCCGTCTCCTTTGAACAACTATGTAAACTTTATAGAGGACGCCTATTTACCAGTCCTCTTCTTTAATGATTATTGGAACCTGGCCAAGGACTATCAAGTCATCACCAACAATCGGTAACAATCACCAGCAATCACTTATACTTACTTTCAATAACTCACTTTCCTTTCTCAAGCACCCTCCCCCTCACCCTCACCTACACCCCCCTCTCCCTCTTCAAATGGCAGCTCTACGCCGCCCAATCCATGCGCAGTCAATGGTCCTTATCTTCACTAACCGGAGAGGAAGAGTCAGACTCTGATCAAGACACGCTAAAAGAGGCAATGATTGACACGAATCCTGTTTTATTGGGATTAACCTTTGTCGTCAGTCTGCTGCATTCGGTGTTTGAGTTTTTGGCGTTCAAGAATGGTAACAAGGAAAGTGAGCTATGCTGCAAAAGAGTTACAATTGCTTATTGTTGTATGTAGACATCCAATTCTGGAACAATCGAAAGTCATTAGAAGGCCTCTCTGTCCGCTCCGTCTTTTTTAACGTGTTCCAGTCAACAATAGTATTGTTGTATGTTCTTGACAATGAGACTAATTGGGTGATTAGGGTTTCCTGTGCGGTGGGGTTGGCCATTGAAGTTTGGAAGATTAACAAGGTTGATTTTATCCCAAGTGATTGTCAAAAAATGTGTCTTTAATAATTATAAATTCCAGGTCACCGACGTCGCACTAACGCGCACCAACAACTTTCCCTACTTTTTCACCTTCAAATCTAAGCCGTCCTACACTTCCCTAACATCCTCCTACGACAAATTGGCGTTTCATTACCTCTCCTGGCTCTGCTTTCCACTATTTATCGCATATTCTATCTACTCCCTCCTCTACAACGAGCATAAGGGCGTCTACTCCTTTTTTCTCTCATTGTCCTATGGGTTTTTGTTAACCTTTGGCTTCATAATGATGACGCCTCAATTGTTTATCAATTATAAGCTAAAATCCGTGGCCCACCTACCCTGGAGGATGCTGACTTACAAGTTTTTGAATACTTTCATTGATGATGTGTTTGCGTTTGTGATTAAGATGCCGTGGATGTATAGGATTGGGTGCTTGAGGGACGATGTCGTGTTTTTTGTTTATTTGTGGCAGAGGTGGGTGTATAGGGTGGATTTCAAGAGGGTTAATGAGTTTGGGTATGGGGGGGAGAATGAAGAAGTTGTGGGGGTGGTGGGGGAAGAGGATAAGAAGGAAAAGTAGTTGTTTTTTTGGCATTTTTGTAAAAAGAGGACCAATTTAGGAAGTTTAATCAATAAACGTTTATGCGGTGTTTTGGCAGTAATTTGACACATATAACTATATAACTCGGCATATAATTACCACCAAAAAAACATGCCCCCAATAACCATTTCAAAAAACCAGTTTAATAAAGGAAACAAAACTAGGCCACCAAAACTTTTTCTCATTTCCATAATCATGTCAACAAAGAGAAATACTCCGACTCGTTTCGTGTTTTCATGGAGCATTGTTCCCATGGAAACAGAACCATGGATCGATATAAAGCAATCAATAATCCGGCTGAAGAATCGAAAGACTGAAAGTAAAAAATAAATTAATGCAAAGGCAGAGAGAGAGAGATGATAAACAAGGCTGCACCTTCTTCTTTTAAAAAGTAGGTTAGTGCATTTTTAAAGAGTTTCTCTTTCATTTGGTGGTTGTAAGTCGGTGGTGGTGGATTGGTAGAGGTGGTTGTAATGTAGCGTTTATGTTGGTTTGCTTGTCGTTTTTTTGCCATTTGGAGTGTTTTGGAGTATTTTTTGTGTTTTTTCTTGTCATAGCGTGCCATTTTTGTTCGTGCCATTTTTCGTGTCATTTTATCATTCCAACATGGGCAAATTATCCAACGTAAGATTTCACCCGTTTCCTCTAATCCCCAAACTAAACAAACAAATCTTTTAGATAACCCATCGCCTCATAGCCTCGCTCCACCCACTGCGACGCTCCCTATCCCAACGCCTTCAACCGCATCAAATCTCCATGACGACAAGTTTGGCGTCGTTACTGAGTCGATCGTCCCAAAGGTTAAATGCCATGGAAACGTTTTCTTGCTGTTTTGGGAGAGGAAATGATGGAGAAGGGGAGAAGGTGGAGATAAGGAAGGAAATGCCAATAGAAGCAGAGTTTGATGAGGGATTGTGGTTGGAATTTGTGGTAGGTTTTTTTTAAGTTAAAAAATGCATGGCAACCGTTTTGGTTGGTTGTCATATCGGTTGCCATGGCAATTTTATTAAAAAAATATAAAAAAAATGTTGCCATGACAACCAAAATGTTTTTAAAATCTCCATAGGACACCCTTGACCTCACGGAACCCTGCAAAACCTCCCTCCTGACCCTCGACCCCTCAAAAAAGTGGCAAATTTACTCTTCAAAGAACCTCCCCCTTAGTGGAAAAGTCACCCTCTCCCCAGAGTACTACGTTGATAGACTCACTCACTTTATGGTAACATGACCACTAATCGCAATGCATGAACTAACTAAATTTATTATAGCCACAGGAACAAAACAACACGCTCTACACCTCCCTCCACCTCTCCCTTCGCACCCAACCCACCCCCTTTGTTACAAAGTTTTTGTCTCTCTCTGGATTGGAACTGCTGTTGGAAAAGTTGGAGTCTTCAAATTCACTGCAAATAATTCGCTGCGTCAAATCGCTAATGAACAATTCAAAGGGGAGGGAGTATTTTCTAAGGGACCAAAGGTTTGTAAATCGGATAGGGGAGTTGATAGGGGAGGACTGTGTGAGGACGAAAGTGGATGTCTTTGAGATTTTGGGGGCTGTTTGTTTGGTCCCGGGGGGGTGGGCGATGGTAGGGAAATTAACAAACGGTTTATTGTTTCTGATGTTTATTAGCGTAAAAATTTAGGTCATGACCGCTGTGGACCATTTAGAGCAAGTTTTAGAAGAGAGGGCCAGGTTTTTGGTACGATCACAAAATAACGGAACGGTAATAACAAAACTAACAATTTTCTCTCCAGACCATCCTCAACGACCTGGACCGTTCCACCTCCACCTACAAAACATCGCTCGCCCTTAAAACCGCAATAATGTCGTTTTTGAACGCTTTGTTGAATTATGGACCCGGTGCGGAGTCTTTGGAGTTTCGACTGCATATGAGATACGAACTGCTGCAGCTGGGAATGACATCGATACTAAAGAAACTGAAACGGTTCGAGAATGACCAGTTGGACAAGCATGTCGAGTTTTTTGAGAGGGTGCAGAGGGGGGATGAGCAAAGAGAGGGGGAGCAGCAGCAGGTGAGTTGTTATTAAAGAGAAAGAGAGCAATGTGACATTATTGTTGTTTTGCAGATACCCACCGACGTGGACTCTGTCTACTTTTTTTTAAAGAAAAAGCTGACCCACAGCTATGAAATGAAACACTTTGAGAGCTTATTTAGGCAGTTGGCAGGTTGGTTAATAACTTATTTAACATTTCTTTTTTTCAACTCTTTTTTTTCATAGCTTGCCACCATCTCCCCCCCACAATAACCCTCCTACATAAACTACTACCAGAAATCATCCTATCCGAAGAACTCTCTTCCTTCAACCTGGCTAAAATCAACATTTCACTAGAGAAACTTTTGGAGGGATTGGAGACAGAGTCGAAGGTGGTGGAAGAATTGAGGGGGCAGGTTGAGGTTTGGAAAGAGGAGGTCAAGAGAAAGAGCAGAGAAAGGGATGGGATGGATGGGGAGATGTCGAGGTTGAGGCAAGAGTTGGAAAATGTCAAAGACAGGCTTAAGGAGAGGGAGGTTGTTGTGGAAAGTGAAAAGACGGAGCAAAAGACGGAGCCCAAGACGCCGCCTAGGAGGAAGCAGCAGAATGCCGCGCCCATTGTTACACCCATTAATGCAATAATAGCTAATGAAGAAAAAACAATCACCGAATCTCCACCTATAAAGCAATCTCCAGAAAAATTACCTCAAGAAAACAAATCACCTCTAAACCCACCCCAACCCCCACCACCCCCACCCCCACCTCCTCCCCCTCCCCCACCACTAAATCAGTCAGACCTATCACTCCCCCCAAAGAAACTGTCCCATCCCACGCCACCGCACCCATTAAAATCTTTAAACTGGTCCCCCCTCCCCCCCACAACCCTATCAAACACCATTTGGTCAACAATCGACGAATCGAACATTTACTCTTCTCTAAATCTCCCCCTTTTACACTTACTCTTTGCCAGTCATCAAAACTCTCAACAACAACCAACAAACACCTCTTCAAAGCCCTCAATAATTGACCCCCGCCGCTCCCAAAACCTAACAATCCTTTTATCAAAGCTTAAACAATCCAACAATGAAATTTGCACGAGCTTGGCAACAATGGAGACAAAAATTCCTTCCGACATGTTGGAACAGTTGTACAAATTTCTACCGACAAAAGAAGAGATCATGCGCCTAAATGAGTTTAAAGAAGAACTTTCGAGGGCGGACATGTTTTTGCTCCAATTGTCGAGAATAGACAAATTGGAGGAGAGGGTGCGGGCGCTGATATTTTTGAAGAGGATGGAGGGGACGTCATTAGAGCTAAAGGCGAAATTGAAGGTCGTCTCAAGGGCCTGCATGGAGCTTGTTTCGTCAGAAAACTTGAAAAGCCTGTTAACCTTGGTATTAGCTATTGGAAATTATTTAAACAGGGGCCCCCGAGGAAACGCCTACGGCTTCAAGCTCGCGTCCTTAAACAAGCTAAAAGACACCAGGGGGAGGGAGGGCAATTTGCTGCAGTTTCTTGTAGAGGAAATTTTCAACAAGTTTCCCAAGATTACAGAATTGGAATTGGAATTATCTTCCGTTAAGAAGGCGGCGAGAATAAATCTAAAAGAGGTCGAAGTTGAAATCGGGTGGTTAAAGGGGGGTGTGGGAGACGTAGAAGTCGTTTTTGGCGAGGGAAAGGAGGTAGAAAATGTTAGAGACGTCGTAGAAGACGTCGTGGGGGTTTACAAGATTGTGTGGAGGGAGGTAAAAATAATTTGCAAGTTTTAATATCTGATTTTTAATTGATTTAATTATTTCAGCTCCAAAAAACAACGCAATCCTTTGGCGAAAGTGACTTTGAAGACTTTTTCACCATTTTTGACGAGTTTTTGACCAGTTTTGGCGAGATTTTGAGGGGAAAAAGGGCGAGGAAAGAGTTGGAAAGCGATTATGCTACTTTGAGGGGGGTTAATAAAAGCAGGGAAGAAAAGAAAAGACATTCTTCTACGTTGTTGTTAGAGGAGGAGAAGGGAGGAGGAGGAGGGAAGGACAATGAATTTGATGATTTGATTTCTGCACTGAGGACGGGTAGGGAATTTAAATAAAGGGTTAGAAAAAAGTTTTAATAAAATGAATTGCAGGTGACGTGTTCACGGACGACCACATGAAGAAGCGCAGCCTTAACACGAGGAAAAAGATGAGAAATTCAGTCAACGAGTCACGGGAGAGGATTCAATAAGACTTTTTTTACAAGAGTTTATTTTTTTGTGCCATAATAAAGAGATAAGATTTTAAAGTTTTGTCATTAAAGATCAAAGATGCACCAAAAGCATAGCAATTTGTTTGTTTGCATTATTTCATCTTTTTAAAGGGAAAAAGCAGATTCGTCTACCGGAGAGATGTTTGCAAACTCTCGTTGCAAGAACATGTGAAAACGAATTTGCAATCATGTATGTTGGAAGGAAAAAATATGCGCAAAGTCTTTTCGATTTTATTTCGGAATTGCTTTTAAAGATATATCTACAACAAGTTGAAAAGGTGAGCTGTAGGCCTTCATGCTGAAATTGATAAATCATGAGCTCTACACAATAGCATTTTATTTATTTTATCATAGGAACGACTACCTGAACTTTATCAATGTCTACCTGGACGAATGAAATGCTGAATGAAAATGATGCGTCATGCTATGCAAGAACTTTACTACAAAAAGCAGCAAGCGTATGATTATGGAAGGAGTGGAAACATGAAAAAGTATCGACAGCCACACCCACTCTCCTATAATTTGGATAATGTTACGGCACCAATTGTTACTGCAGTGCATGATCATGATTATCTTGTTGGACCGAAACCGAAGGTGAGCACAGATATTCGCAGAAATCATAATAATTATTACCAATCAATTTTTGTGTTTCAGGACGTATTTAAATTGTTCCAAAATCTAAAAAAATGTCATAAAGTATAAGAAGATTGGGGAAAAATTTTATCCTGCTGATTTCATAGTGGGGAAAGACGCTCATTCGTTGGTGTATGCAGATGGGGTTGCAGTTTTTAATGAATTCAAACAAATTGATGGAAACAAGCGTGATCTCACAAAACTGTAAAATGTTTGATTAGGTAATTAGATTTGCATGTACCTTTATATACTTCACTGCCCCAAAATATTCTAATTTATCAATTGATAACAATTACAGGTAGTATAATATATGGATTTGTGTAATAGGTGTATTGTTATTCAACCTAATGACCTCTAAGCAGGTATATAAATTGCTCTCTTATGATATTCCTCATTGATTACGGGAAATAACCAGCACTGTAATCAACCCTGTAAACTGGGGTTTTGTAACGACGGTTTTGTTTTTAATTTTCCTGCTATGAAGTACTTATGTTTGTTGTGAAATACTTAAAATGTTTATGAAAACAAAATCAGGTTTTTTATTCACAAGACAAGGATGAGTTTGTTTTTGCTATTTCAGTGCATAACAGTTTTTTTATCGAAAAATATGCCACTTACTGTATCCGCTGAATGATATCTGTGTGAAGAAGGAAAGACACGATAAAAATGTAGAATCCTGTTGCATTCTTATTGAGATATGGTTATTGGTTTAATTGAAGCGTGTCGAGGATAACTGCAGACAGAATGCAAAGCAGTAGCAGCGACATTGCTGTCAAGAATTAATTTTCTGTCAAGCTTCAGAAAGGCAAAAATTGTGACCTTTTCAAGCCTGTGACATTAACGTTTGGCCAGAGACGCCAGCGTTTGACGTGTACAACTTGTAAATTAATAGTCCTAGTTAATAGCTTTTTTCAACGATACCACTTTCAATGCGTGTTGCCAGTTGCCAATTAGCATTTTTGTGACCTTAGACCTTGAAGGTTATAACTTTATCGTGGTAAGGGCCCAAGGACCCTTCAGCAAAATCAATTCAAAATAGTTAAACGGTTCAAAATTTATTATCGGAACAGACGGACATAACGTTCGTTATAAAGTAGCTTACGGTACTGTATATAAGGAAGGTGATCCAGTGCCTGCCTGAATGAACTTTATAGTTTTATTTGTGTCACTTTGACCGACATGACCAGTCGCAATCTGTGGCCAAGGTGTTTGCATAATAATTTTGCAAGTACTTGGATTTTCCAATTGTTAACAAAAGACGCACCTAAGACGTCATCATATACGCAAACAAGACCGAATGATTTGGTTACATACCAAATATAGAGATCCAAAATAAACAATTCAGTTGAATAATTTAAGCATTATTAAAACCCACAATGGCCAAAATTTTAAAAGATAACAAGAAACGGAGTACCTGCAAATCTCCATCTCCTGTCTCGTACTGCAGTTCTGTATCTTCGAGTGGTCTTGAAACACATAGGGTAGAGACTGAAGATGGTTACATATTGGGCCTGTTTCGAATAAAGAATTTAAAAAAGTCCCAAACTGGAAATGAAGGTAAAGTGGAAAAGTATGCGTCTGGAGAAAGTCATCAAGAGGTGATCGGAGAAAAGTCCAAAAAGTTGTCACCTGTGCTTATGATTGCGGGACTTGGCAATAACGGGACCGAGTGGATTCTTCTTGAGCCTGCCGAAAATGCACTTCGTAAGACCATTTCCATTTCAGAGAAATTACTTGAAAACTCGAATAGTTTCAAATGAATAAATAATCCATGCATGATTCATAATCGTAGTTAGTTATTCAAACCATATATGATTAAATCGAAAAATGTTAGCCAGCGTCAAATATGGTACGTA
The DNA here is from genome assembly GCA_034695825.1 of Folsomia inoculata. Lineage (NCBI taxonomy): Eukaryota > Metazoa > Arthropoda > Collembola > Entomobryomorpha > Isotomidae > Folsomia > Folsomia inoculata. The sequence continues at coordinate 10,278 of JAQIWQ010001313.1, forward strand.
TAAAAATCTGGAGCAAGGGTATCGGGGTATCGAAGTTGTTACGAACGCCTCATTTCACCAGGGTTGTAAGGCCTAGCTGCCGATTTGGCGTGAGTGAGTCGTAATGGGGGATGTGCCGATTGACTAGGGGACATACTGACCTTGTTTGAATTCATAATTTTATGTCATTGTATGAATTGCAGCAAACATGTTGACGAATGAGGGATACGATTGCTGGATGGGATGCGTGAGAGGAACGAACCACTCAAAGACCCATAAAAGTTTGAAAACCAATTCAAGAAAGTTTTGGGATTTTAGGTAATTAAATTAGTAGGTCAACTTTTTCTCCCGCAGTAGTTGATTTATCAAAAAAGTAAATGTTTTCAATTCGTGGCAATTTACTATTAATTTTTTTGCAGCCTTGATGAAATGAGCAAGTTCGATATTCCAGCCTTCATCGACTACATTCTGAAAGTTACAGATAGCAAAGATCTGTTCTACGTGGGGTTATCAATGGGTGGTAAGTATTCGTAAAAAACATGCCCATATTTACTAGATTTATACAAACATTACTTTTCAGGTGCAACTATTTTGGCCACTTTATGCTTAAAGCCAGAATACTCTGAAAAGGTTCGAGCCGTTGTTGCATTAGCTCCCGGAGTTTATGGTAATGATTTCAAAACCTGTGCTCTACGGTTCGGAACACCTATTGCGGCCCGTGTTGTAAGTATGCAGAATATTTAATTTAAATAGACATGAAACGACATCTCATATAATAACATTCTACTATGTATGCCGTAGTTTTCTTACCGGTTCATCTATCGTCGTTCAATAGGAAACAAATCCATGGCCAGTATTGCAAAAATGCTCATCCCATCTTTCACCAACATTAATAGAGAAAATTTCGCAAGAAGTTGTTTAAATTTTTTTGGAAGGATGACGGGAGGAATAGTATCTGGATGTAATACAGATCGGGTATATTTTAATTTGTAATGTTCT
>JAQIWQ010001314.1:0-11251 GCA_034695825.1 Folsomia inoculata
CCCCCATCATGAATGTGGGAGGAGGTAATCTTCAGGGTCTTCAGTCCTACGGATATAACAAATCTCAATTAAAAAAAATTCAATCTATTCAAAAATGACATTGCGCAATAATCACTCACGCTTGAAACATCCCACAGAAGCAACGTCACCAAGAGCTTCCATCAACTTTGACAGGGTGATGAAGAAGTCAACACCAATTTCCAAATGCTGAATGTTCCAATAAGCTGTTCCAAATCCAACTTCCATAAGATCATCTTTGAAACGTTTAAAAGTTTGGGGTCTGAAACTGTCCACATCGCCTTCCATCCATAAATGAAATTCTGTTGTGCTCGGAAACGTCTCTACAATTTCGTAGATCTTGATACTTCCTTCGTCACGTTCACATTGCAACCCATTCAAACTTAGATATTCCACTTTTGTCCAAGTTTTCATTCTGAGGAGAAGTTGATTCAGATGATCACTTTTTTTACCAAGCTTTTTCAGAATTAATTTTTTCAAGCTAGGCAGCTCTTTATCGGTCACCATTTCAAATCCCAACATATAAACATCAATTGGGTAAATCGATAAGCTTTTTAGACAAGGGAAGCAAAGTACGTTCCCATTAACGCGGTCCTAAATTCAAACAATTTAAATCAACATTTGTTTCGCCATGTGCCCCCACATTTTGTTGTTTAGCAAATTACCGGTAGTATTGGGAGCTCTCGATTACCTGCCCAGTTGTATGAAACGCCTGTACCAATGACCACCTCTTCAAGAGTGTCCTTCACCTGATCCAGCATTTTGAACATCTTAGAAAAGCTAAAGTCTTCGCGAATCTCTCTACAATCAAATGAAAAATCAATAAAAAATAAAACCATTTCACTCCTTCCTTCATTTAACGAATGTGGTGTACAAATAAATCGAATAATTTCAGTAAACAAAGTGACAAAAATTCATACATTTCTTCGTCGTCCTCATTTGGATCTCGTGGGATATCATCCTGATCTTCTGGTTTAAACGGATACCCTTTCCATTCCAAGACCTTTAATTTGCTGCAAAAGCTCAAATCTGGATAAAAGTTATCCTCAATGATCATGTTCTCCAAATTTGGCGAATTGTTGATGATTTCTTGGAGGATTTGATGATATGGAAATCCATCCTTCTCATCGCCTAAACGTATTACACCTTTATTTATCATCAACGTTGTCACGGTTGGCATAGGTAGAAAATTGTGACGAGTCCACATATGACCAGATTGTTCGGAATCTTCATCGTCTGAATCCAGCCAAATCTTCTTCAGATTGGCAAAATTTATATTTTGCAGCATCCACTCAATTGTTCGGGCGAAATGTCGATCCACCCAAAGCCCGATTTCTTCAATCTGTCCCTGATATTTCTTCACAAAATCTAAAAAATCATAGTCAATGTTTTCTGCATGGCCTGTTTCAAAGCCAGTAATGTAGACGCTTCGGACAAGCTGATTCTTAATCGGAGGGGATAAACAGATTCCAATTTTGTCGTCTTTGCAAGATTGAATAAATTTGTTGATGGATAGAGAGCACCGTCGACCAAGACAAGTGGCTCCAACTGACTCCCAAACTTTGCAAACTTTTCGTGCATTCTTTACTTCCGTGACAGTTAAATAGTCAAAAATCTTGTCCATGATCTAAAAACAGGACATTAAATCAATTAATTAATTAATGAATATATCCAAACCGAACTTACCACGGGATTCGTAAGGAAAAGGCCAGATGGATTGGCGCTGACGGTGGCAACGTTGGCGTTGACGTTGACCAAAGGGTGCTCTTTATCAGGATCCATTCTTATCCTCTTTGGCTATTCAAAGTCGCTAGATTTGAAGGATTCTACACAAACATAAAAATCCATTATATTATTTTTTTGTTGATGGTAAATTCATTCAGTGAAATAAAATTATATTACAAACTTCTCAACCATACCTCCAACCTTTGACCTAACCTCCTCCCTTTGACCTTGTCCACTCCTTCAGTAAACAATTATTGAAAATCTCTTTCCAAAAATAGTGGAAAATCCAAAAAAGAGGGCGGAGGAATTTTTACTGTTGCACAAAAGAAACATCCAAAATAATTCCCGCCCGGGCAGAAATGATTTGGCTCAATCAAAGAAAGGCAGAGTGATGAGTGATCCAATCTAAACCCTAGCAGAACTATTCAAGGAACTAAATAAACTGGAATGATTTTGAAAACATTAAAATGTACTCCAGTTTAAGTTCATTTCCTTATGATACTGAGATTGTAATGAGATGAGGGCATTGTGATGGATCACTAACTGTTGCTTCTTTAAATTATTTAAATATCTTCCTCTGAAAATGCCAACCTCGGCTGGGATTTTATAATTTAAAGTGATTCGACATTTTTTCCACTAAACTAAAGGACGTAGTTATGGATGGATGGATGGATATGCTAAACAAGATACAGAGAAGGCAGTAATTCCTCAATTTGTCACATAATCAACAGATATTATTATAACCATGACCTTTATTTTAATCAAATTTTGGTAAATATACAAAACATAGACTGCATCTGCTGTCACATTTCCATACCCTTTTGCAAAATTCTAATCGACATTTAAGAAACGAATGTTGAGATCATGGAGCCGAATAAACTTCACCATTTCAATGAGGGTGCTTCCTTTGATCTGTAACAAAAGTTATAGACGAAAAATTGTAAATTGCTATATTATATTGAGGAATGGTAGTAAACTAGGAAAGAAATACCTTAATCTCTTCAAAAGTGATATTGCGCAGTGCCAAAAACGGTTTTTCAAATTTCTTGCATCCCATTTCACAATCAAGAACGTGGGATGAGTTCCAATTACGATGGTAGGGTGAGATAAGCTTCAGAGTCTTCAGTTCTGGTGATGTAACAAATTATTAAAACATAATTTCAAACGAAACAAACAATAATTACATTGCACGATTTGCAATAATTACTCACCCTTGAAACAGCCCACAGAAACAACTTTACCTAGAGCTTCCATCAAGTTTGATAAGGTAATGCGGAATTTAATACCAATTTCCAAATGCTGAATTTTCCAACCAGCTGTGGCGATTTCCATCAGATCATCTTTGAAACGCTGAAAATGTTCAGGTCTGAAACTGTCCACATCGCCATTAATCCATAAATGAAATTCTGTTGTGCACGGAAACGTTTTCACAATTTTGTTGATCTGGACCCTTTCGTCGTCACGTTCATATTGCAATCCAGAAACCATCCTTTGGGGAATCACAAAGCCTCCCATATTTTGCATCTTATGTAGTTAGGCATGAAAACAAAAATTAATTACATATTTACCTTTCTAAATTCAGATTATGACTATTTCACATAATACCTCTTTTTCAGTTGTCAAGAAGAACATTTTCCTATCTGATTCCAAAGTTTTACATCAGGATGGATATTGCATTTAATTTAATCCTCCTTCAAATACTAGTCTACCAGGAACTATAAGAACTATATAGTTGGGCTCGCACTGTACTTCATATCGTCGTATAAAGGACGCTTACAGAATATAAGGAACTTAAGAGATTAGACCTATGGTTCAGAATTGACTATACCCCGCAACCTACTTATGAAGATCCCACGTTATGTGGAATACGATAATGCCAACCATTCTGTTAAATTGTCTTGCGATGACCTAAACGGACAGTCCATTCCCTTCACACTCGAGTTTGCGAATAAAACCCCAAGCTGTCTTTAAAGTCGTTACTGGATATGAGTCAGACTTTGACTTACGATGAAGATCAAAAAACTAGATTCGGATAAATTTCATGAACAGAAATATTAATACAATGCGTTGGAAAACTTGAAAAAACGGATGAAAAGCCTTAAGATTGTAGTGAGTAATAAATGTCTAAAGAGATGAGTTACATGAGTAATAAAAACAACTTTATTTACGCATTTATGAGGGTTAAATTGCGGTCAATTAAGGGTTAAATTTTACAAGATATAAAAGCGGTACCGGTATGTGTCGTGTATGGGAATTTATTCTGGGCAGTCCAGTCCAGCGGTGGTTGGGTCGGGTGGCATTATTCAGGTTCGCGTAGAATGTAACCTTATTTATGCGTGATTTATGCTTGTTATTATACATTGCATTATGCAAAGTCGTTCTTTCATTGTATTACTCGTTTTTCATATCTGGTCGTATTACAAAATGAAAGGTTACAGTGAGGATAAATGCATTGGTCAGGCACAATCAAATACGACTAAAGTTAATTCATACTCTTAATTAAGAAAAAATTAACGAAGCCTCTTATTCTAATTAATAAGATCTACAGTAAGCGAAATATTATCCGCGCAGGCATTTACATGAGCAGAATCAAATTAACCGTTTGGTCGGTGCAGAACTGCTGCATGACGAGTGGAGTTGATCGATCTACAAAATTACTTCCAAACCATATCCTCAACGGCATCATTGACCTTAAGATCTTCCTTTGGTCCTTCTTCTTCTTTCTCTTCATCGTTAGCAACCACTCACTGCTTTGGCTGAATACATGCTTAGTTCCTGAATAATTTACCATGTTGAAAATGAACATATCGAACAATATCACTGCCATAAAAATGAGGAAAGCAGTGTCAAGTGTATTTCTGAGTTTGATGACTGCAACGCCTGTCAGAATCTGAATACCCGGAAATGCAATTGCCAATGTTGGAAAAATTCTGCCTCGAATACAAGAGTTGAGTAATTTCTCCAGTACTTGAAGTTGACGATACTCCATCAGGATATTTTTTCTCCACGTTTTGAGGTTGAGGAAAAGGGTGGACATTTCCAACAAATGCAGTACCCCCGCAATCATAACGTATGCAATGTAAGGGCTTGCAGAAGCGACGAATTCTAAAGTGAATCCGACATCAAACCCCAAAATTGCAGCTTTGAGAAGAAAACCTGCAGGTGATGAGCTAAGGAGTGGTTCCAAGCATTGTGACGAAGATAGTAAGATCGATCCCATAAAAGGTGGTTGACATGGGTTGAAAATTATCAGGAATCCTACGGCGATGGGTGAGGTGACAGAGACACAGTGAATTAAACTGAAGACCAGGTGAATCAGTATCTTCTGAGCTGTATGTGACCGTTGCGAATTTCGTCCTGATGAATCAGGAACTTAGTTTGCGTTTAAATTTCCATATTTTATTTTACCTGTGCAATTCTTATGTAAGTTGTCCTGTGTAATAATGTTCATTAACGAAACGTTTTCAGTAGATGGTTCCCACTCCCAGCGAATCAAAAGTGCCGTAACATAGCCAAGAGTGAAGAAGGCTGCTATGACCTTTTCCGTTGTGGTCCCTTTAGAATGATCATTTAGAAGGAGTGTGAGTAAGACGTAACAAAGATGAAGCAGAATTCCGACTTTGACAAAACGCGTTTTCTGTACAGGGATGACTTTGTGGGACTTGGAATCCCAAGTGTAGTTCAGACATTTCAATTTGTCTCCACAAAGAAGGTGGAGTTTCAAGTGAGGGATGAAAATTGAAGACAGCATTTGACGACCAATGTCCAGTTCAGACTGTGGATCGAATTATTTTGTAGAAACCAAATGAAATGAAACGATTGAAGAAGGGAATTGGCGTCGATGAATCCTATTTAACTACTTATTCCTTTATAGAATCAAACAATCCAATCTATCACACATCGTATATTCCTTCGGTAATTACTCCCTTCGTAGCGTTTCGTCCTGTCCTAATTAATAATTAATAATATATTCAACAGCTCAAACGAATTACATAATTTTCCCAGTTCAAACAATAACGAAAACCACAAGGGGTTATCTGTTTTTTTGAAAGGAGAACTGGCAAACAGGATGTTGTCGAGGTTTAGGAAATGAATGGCCATCACATATCGAAATTATATCTGCCTTATCATCCTTACGATTGTCTACCAGTCATAAGCACGATATGTTAGGTATCCTTCGCCTTATGGAATAAAGGTCTGATTTTAGTTTCTTCTAATGAAGAGTGAGCATGACTTTAACTTTGATTGAATCGGAATTAAAACTTAAATTTCTGTTTTACTAATGTATAGTACAAATCCTTACCAACAATTTACATCATCAAGCTGTTTCTATGATTACGGCCCATGCAGGTCTACATAAATGGAAAAATCAATATCGTCTCTATTTGTGTAGTTCAATAATAATCTCGAATAAACATTGCTCAGGTAAATAAATTAGCTATGTAAACTCGCTATGTAGATTAGCTATGTATAAATTAGCTATGTAGATTAGCTATGTAAATTAGTTATATATAAATTAGCTATGTAAATTAGCTATGTAAATTCACTTGAATCAACATGTTGTCAGGCGTATCGTCATTACATACTTGGGGTTAAAATATCCATGACCGTAACCTACGTGAAGATATCTTCACGTAGGTTACGCCATGACATTGCTAGCAAATTCTTAGCAATAACACATCATATTTATCCCCGCGAACTCCATCAGAAAATGTTGTCTTCAATTTTTATTCCACATTTGAAACTTCAGTTGTTTCTTGGAGACAAATTGCAATGTCTTTACTATACTTGGGACGCCAAGTCAAACCAAGGCATCCCCTCACCTAAAACACGTCTCGCTCACGCTGGAGTTTTGCTCCAACTTTGTTACGTCGTAGGCCCGCTGCTTCTAAATGACCATTTTAAGGGAACCACAACGGAAAAGCTCATTTCAATCCTCTTCATCGTTGGTTATGTTGCGGGACTAGTTCTTCGGTGGGAGTAAGGCGCATCTAAGGAAAACATTGCACTATTGAATATTATAACACAAGGCCGTCAGCGTAAGAACAGGACGGTAATAAAATAAAATGCGAAAATTGAAAATTAAACTAATTTGTAGATTCCTTTGAACAGTCTTCACCATGGTCACATACAGCTCAGAAAATAATGATTCACCTGGTCTTTAGTGCAATTCATTGTGCATATGTCCTAACGCCCATAGCCGTAGGATTCCTGACATTTTCCAACCTGACACGGGTTGGAAAATTTCAACTTCCATTTCTGGGATCGTTTTTACAACCTTCGACCCAATGTTTGGAACCACTCCTCACTTCAACACTTGCAGGTTTTCTGCTCAGAGCTTCAATCTTTGCTGTTGATATCGGAATCGTGGTAACGTACTAAATGTACTCAGTTAATGGCTGCCATTACCTTGTATACATTATGATTGCCGGGATACTGTGTTTATGGGAAAGGTCTGCTCTTGTCCTAAGCTCCAAAAAGTGGGGAAAGAATATTCTGAAGGAATATCGTCAGCTCCAAGTACTTGAGAAATTGATCAACTCGTGCATTCGGGACCGCATTTTCCCAACATTAGCAACTGGATTTCCGAGTGCTCAGATATCTGACAGGCGTTGCAGTCATCAAACTCAGAAATACACTGGACACGGTTCCCTTCAATTTCATGGTCATGATTTTCTTTGATATGTTCGTATTCAACATGGTAAGCTTTTCAGGAGCGAAGCACATATTAAGTCAAAGTAGTGATTGGTTGATAAGGATGCGGGGTAGGAAGAAGAAGGAGGAAAGGAAGGCCTTGAGGTCAATGATGCCTTTGAGGGTGTGGTTCGGAAGTAACTTTGTAGATCGATCCACTCCTCTCCTCGTGCAGCATTTCTGCACCGATCAAACGGTTAATTTGATTATTCTTATGTAAATGCTCCATCAGATAATTATTGATTACAAACCGTTTTGCACATCGTCTCCAGGATTGCTGCTCTTATTGGCTTATGAGTGATGTGGCTAATGCTAATTGGTGATATATGATATCCATGGTTAGAGTGAAGGATGAACATCATGGTCGGAGAGAACAGAGAAACTTTTATTCCCCTTCCTACGCGAGGAAAGTGGAATTCTACATTGTCCACGAAATTGCACATAGTTTCTAATTGCACAAATACTAAATTAATTATTAAACACAATTTTCATTTCATCATCGTAGTTTACTGCATACTGGATAATAACCATTGCAAGTAACACAATGTTTTTTGAAATGGCGATGCGAATTGCGAATCCAATTCATAGAATTGATGTGGCTGACCCTCCACAACAATGTCCAACGGGACCTGGGTTGGGTTTATTACGGTTTTCTCATAGGATATTGAATATTATCCTTTATCACGCCAAAAAACATGAGAAGGGAACTGAAACCGTTGAATAAAACACTGATTTGGTTTTAACAATGTTTGAACTTGATTGATGTGTATATTGATGCTATCCTTTTTGGGGGTCTACGTTTATAAGGTTAGATTTGCATTCTCAAAATTATGAATCAAGCCCGATAATGAACCAAATCTGTGCATTGCATGGTGGACAATTTACGGCCCAAGGCTGATTCCATATTTCTTCTCTTAGCAATTCCTTTGTTTTCACCTTATAATACCTTTTATTTAGCTAAAGACAAATTGAGATGTTTTAATTTTATTTGCAAAGATTCAATGATCACAAGTTTATTTAATGCATTCACAAGTTGTGCTACCCCTACCAGGACTTGTTGCTTTAATAGGAAATTTAGCATACGATTGGAAACTGGAGTGGATTGCAGAACGCGGAAGTGCTGATCGACGTTAGAGATTTAGCATTTCTTGTCCATAGGAAATGCAACCACAACCACAAGTAATATGTATTTCCACAGGTACAGAGAGAATGAATACTGTTTCTGATGATTTTTTCCAATGTAGGACAGGGTCCATTGTTACGTTATTCTGAATGTCAACATAAAAAGGTATGTCTGCACTTCTTTGACTGGTTGTTTGTGTGATCTGGTCAGTCCAATTTTTATCACTCCAGTAAGTTAGGGATGTATTTTTATTCATTGAATACAGTTTTTTAATTGAAAAGGGAGGAAGGATGAATAACTGGTCAGTTTTGTAGGCAGTGGATTTGTGTCGAGCATTTATTTTAAGAACAGTACAAAGTATAGTTACTGATTCTCCCCATGTCATAGAATAATAGCATGGCATCAGCTTAAACCAAGGGCTTTATGCAAACCCTTTGTTTTGTTCCATCATTTCCAGTCCAGGGCCAAACGAAATAGCTGAGTGTACTTTTAATTCCCATTCGAGATACGACCAACAAAACAATACATCAGCCATGTTGTATACCGTAAGAATGGAAAGCCAAGATGTTTCTCCCCCTCGATTGAGTAAGGCAAGCTAATGAAATGCAGAAGCAATGATAATATACAAAATGGTGAATACTGTTGACTCTTTGTTGGATAGAGAAGAGGCAACGCTTCAGTCGAACAACTTGAAAAAGAGACGAAGCACACTTCACTGAAGACGCTTCACTTGAAAAAGAGACGGAGCACATCTTCAACCAACGGATGTTTATTTAAGAAGGATCGCTTTATTCAAAGAAAATCGCGACCGGTTTCGTATTACATGACTTTATCTTCATCAGGCTACAATTAAAACATTCATAATTATTAAACTATTACTCCAAAATTGTTTGGTTGTAGTAATGGCTTATAGAGAGTATGTAAACTCGCGAAACTGGGTTATAATTACATTATTTATCATTTAATGATTATGTGATGTCTAATTCCAATAAGTGGAGTATAAATAAATCATTCGATTCAATTCAATTCAAATTTGACAGTAATCCTTCCAAACATTGGGCATAAATGGAGACCAAACATTGATAACTCAGCAGTTATCTTGACCTCATTCCAATCCAATAAATTTGAGAGTTGGAAATTCTCTCTTTATCAATATCTTTGAGACACGGTGACTGACTGGTGATTTGTGATGACAATTCTTTTCTTGTTTTCATTCGCAGACTGAAAACACACTTCAATATCTTTGAGGCGATCAAAGGAAATTCCTTGAAGAAAACAGGACAGTGTAGAAGACGCTGTAAATCCATTCATCAACCGGTATTCTATCTTGAGAAATTCCACATTTTGCGGTGCGGCGAATATTGGCTGAAATTCCTCTGGGGTAGGTGTCCAATTCACTTCAGTAATGCAAAGCAAGTCAATAAATTTGTAGTTTAAACAAACTCACCCCTTTCCACCAAACTCCAAGTTCACCATCAATCTCTTAATCTCAGACACACCGACACACCAAATATCTCGACGGCTGAGAGCACACTTTGAAATAGTTCATTCATTACTTCAGGCCGACAATGGTAAAGCCTTGAACAATTCAAAGAAATACGGCCGTGACACCGTTTTCCTTCACGAATCATGTCGAAATAGGAGAAAATCTTATCATTATAAAAATCCAAATTCACGATAGCCTTCCAATGCAGAACCTTTGCAGCCTCGTTGTTCCATGTCCAATTCAACAAAGCGCAGTTCACCAAGTCAGGAACACCAAATAATTCCAAGATTGAGATGACGGGGCGATAGCCTTACTTAGTAGAAAATTTTTATTATAAATTGTGATATTAAACGACAATGCCAAGACTAAGACTTGTTGAGCTTGCCAGAATATTGTTATGCAACTTTGGTTTGGTAACATTCACAGCTTTATGCATGCCACATAATGTATCCTCCTTCAATCAACGTGAATATTAATCATATAATAATGAAATTCAGTTGGATATGAACGGATTTTAGTCATATAAAACACAGAAGTAAACCACCGACCAATATCTGTAAGAATTACATGTGGCATGTACTTGGTTTCACTGGGTTTACAAATCATTTATGAATATCACTGATGATCCTCTAGAATAGTCTGAATCGAGTTGAGGCAATTTTGATTAGAACAAGTCGCCGAGCAGCACATGGACCTTTTTGCAAGTTATCGAAATTTATGGCAATTCCTTGAACTGCGTAATATTCAAATCTCGCCATTTTCTTGCTGAATGTGCGCATCGGGACGGCAGCAACTGATTCGATATCGAGGCTTAAATTTGTAGAAAAGGGAATTCCCAAGGAAACTTTGGCATTTTTTCCATCCCCCTAATTCTATTAAACAACTACTGCCATTATTATTGACGAAATGGACCATGGGTTCGAGTCCTATATGAAATTATATATGAAAGCAGTTCCGGTTAGTCTTTGTTTTGGGATACTTTATCCCCTCTTGATATTTTTGACTTCGTCATTCAAGTCAGAGGATACGGGAGAATACCGATTTGTTTTTTTTTGTATTTTTAATCTTTATATTTGCTCCAGGGCTAATAAATTAATAAAATCTACAGTAAGCGAAATATTATCCGCGCAGGCATTTACATGAGCAGAATCAAATTAACCGTTTGGTCGGTGCAGAACTGCTGTATGACGAGTGGAGTTGATCGA